>JAMKCH010014618.1:0-24517 GCA_023653785.1 Ophioderma brevispina
TTGAAGTTACCAAAAGAGTGATCTGATGAATGAGAGTAAATCCTGGGTAATCGATGCAAAATCGAGCCATCTCCCTCTTTCTCATCTTCTCTGCTCAGAAGGACAAGCGTTGGAGAAATGCCGTAAGATCGTTAGTCCAACGCTTAAAAATATTTCGTAGGACTTGCTCATTCGCATGGAGCCAATGTGAAAAGGAGTGAACCTTTTTAATAATACTAGTAATATGAGATTTAATACCGGCCCTTTTACCAATTAGACAAAGCGCTGTCTATTAATATTACGGCTGCCTTAGAATCGTCACAATCATTTCGCTTTACCTAAGCCTGCCAGCTGGCCCAAGCGCACAATCCTATCAGCACTTAATAGATAGCCGCATTGTGATGTTTCAATAGCCACGTGTTGCGTGATATGTTATCTGAATTTGATACACCCACCAGGTGTAAGAAGTGGTTAGAGTCAGGCCGTACTCACAGTCCACCTACAACGGGAAAGAAAGGGCCACTCGATTCAGTTGACTCTTCAAGCACATTAGTTTAACGCTCTATTCCGTTATCGTCACGGAGCCCGGACTATGCTCCTGGCAAGACAAATTTACTTCACACCGGCACGTTTATAGACCATTTCTATTACCCCCCCCCCCGCTTAGCTGCATTCACGTACTGACATTGAGATGTTATTCTTTCAAAGAACATGGGAATTAGCCCAGTATCGTGATAACCATTTTTATCTAAGTCTTTTATACATATTGAAATAAAAAATGATAAATTTTCGGGAAATGACTATGCATTTGTTCAAGTAATAGAATTTCTGCTCCGCATCGGAACTGCGTTGGAAGAATTATTTGTCAGCGTTCCAATTTAAAGTTCCCAGAAATGAGAGATAAACCTACTCTAAATCTTTACAGGACATTCCATTCCAATAAACGGGCCAGAAAAAGAATACACTACCAGTGACACATTAGTGAAACTATTGATGTGTCAGTCCAAGGGTCAGAATAGATTCACACCTATCAACTGGAATTTTCATTATCCTCTGAAAAATCAATAGTTTCAAACGAATGGATGCATCACCTACCCAAATAGTGAATGCTTTTTGGTCCCTCCTTGTAGAAACTTGACACAAACCACATCAATTCTATTTGCATTTCCTGGTACCTTTAATGATGGTGCCTGTATCTTTAATGTCCCTTAACTTCATTTTATTGCACTTTTCAAAAATCACTAGGCGGACCCCTGCCTTGTTTTAGTTAGGGGTAATTGGGAAATTTCCCCTAGATCTAACAATAAAAATAACGCTACCTCCCTTTTTTTTGCGGTGATCGTCAGGATGGTAGTAATTTTTTACGAAAAGGACGTTAGGGATAATGAAATTAAATGCAACTTGACAAGAGGCTGGCTGAGGAAGCACTTTCCGCCAATACAGAACTGAGTTACCGTAAATTGGTCCATGAAGGACCACGTGGCATTTCGCCTGTAACAACAACCGGTTTACGTGCCCGTATTGCCGATGACTGCACTTTCCAGCAACTACTCTTTGTAGCTAATAACTAATTTATATCGCAAATATTTGAAATCTCCTTGTATAGAGTTGTATATCAGTGAAAAGCTAATTTTTTTCAGCTTTACAATGACACCCTATTCTTAACAAATATTTGTTTAACGTATGAGTTTCTGTTATTCAAGAAACCGTACAATACTTCAAACCATGCATAATGAACGCTTATAATGATGTACCTGGTGGACAATATGTGCATCGCATGTTTTATTGCACAGAACCTAACATTTAACATACTAGTATATGTCCTACTGAAATGGCTTGAAAAGCAATGCATCGGTTTGAAAGGCTTATTATATTCGACGAAACGAAACGGGCTCAGTGCGTCCATTGGATTACACGCTTTTTTCCGTGATATTACATTTTACACTCTGACGGATATAAAAGCGTGTAATCCAATGGGCGCACTGAGCCCGTTTCGTTTCGTTTCGTCGAATATAATAAGCCGTTTGAAAGGAATCATATGTGGCGAGCCGCACCTTGAGTCCAGCCGACCATAATTCCTTTCACGCCCTAACTCCCCAGTTAACGCTTGGTACATTTGATACGTGAGCAATTGGTATTTCACATGTATTCTCGATGACCAGAACGCATAAATGAATATTGCCTAATAATGGCCCGCATGTGCTCGGCACCAACAGCATCCGTCTTTTAACATCTATGCAGATGGTACGCAAATATATATGCATCATATTGCCCTAATAACCCATATGGCAGTATGAATGCTTTCAATAATCTGGAAATTTTAGTATTGTAATCAACTTGATGACATCTAACAAGGTGAAATTGAATATGGATAAGACCGAGTTCTACTTATTGAGTCACCTTATAATCTCAATCAATCTTTGCTCAATACGTAATCTCGGTGTTTTTCCTTCTCCCGGGAAGATTGCTTTTGAATTAACAAAAAAACCCCATGCAGTGATACACACTTCTTCTATCTTGTATGTGTTTACAGAATTGAGTGTTAGTGTCTC
This sequence comes from Ophioderma brevispina, assembly GCA_023653785.1. NCBI lineage: Eukaryota > Metazoa > Echinodermata > Ophiuroidea > Amphilepidida > Ophiodermatidae > Ophioderma > Ophioderma brevispina. Next base: position 2,532 of record JAMKCH010014618.1, read on the forward strand.
TTATTTCCGGGATCAAGGTTGCATATATCCTGCTTGCCCTGTCGGTACAAAAAATAGGTACGTCCTGGGTAAGCTTTATTTAGTAGCAGTTTGTAAAATTATTTTTGATTGGTTAGTTGGAGTCAAGTTGCAATTCTTGTTGCATATTTTATAAATAAGCTGTTGTTCTGTAATTGTGCAAAAATAAAACAAATTGTTTTAAATATAATTTTAACAAATCCGTGCACTTCAAAATCAGATGATTATCTTTTTTATAAGGCCTCGTCTTGCTTTAACACTTAAGTGCCTAAGGTGTTTTCACTCACGTTGGTGCCTAAGGGGGGGGGGGCCTAAGGAACCCACTTTCCCGATGGAATTTTCAAATGAAACTCATACCACCTTTGAGGGTCATAAGACAAGGCCAAAGATGCAATATAAATGAGTTCCGGTTTATCGTCTGGAAATTAGCCTGGGGCAAATCATTGTTTTCGAAATGCGTCAAAATCGCTCAAAAAGTAACATGTTTCCGCGACCCTGCTTCCACACCATAGACACTGCAAATCATTTTGATGTTTATATCTGCTCTAGAAGGACCAATTTACATATATTTAACACAAATATTACCATTTTGTACATTCTTGTATTTTTTGTGGGGCAGTCATTTTTGCCATAGGTTTGTACAGCAATGGCGCGCAGTCGCTCGATGACGGAGTTGCTTCTTTTCAGCACATAAAGGGTTAATTATTCTTTTTCTGATTATGTAATTAATTTTGTTTTATGCATATGAACATACATAAGCAGAAAAATATTTCTGGCAACAGGGTTTGCTAATTTTTATTTTTAAATCACACTCCCGTTGGTGCCTGGGGGGGGGGTTCCTAGGGACCCAAGCTAATTATCTCATTAACGGGCGAGAAATTTTAGCAATTTTTTTAATGGAAAGAAGCGCATCGATAAATTACACAATTACAAAAAATTAGAGTTCGAAAATATTTTTCACGAGTGAGAAATCGCCGAAAAACAAATCTTGGGTACTATGGAACCCCCCCCCCCCCCCGTTGGGAAATTAAGTGTTAAACAGGATTGCTCTATGATATGTCAGATTAGGGTTGTAAATTACGAACTAAGAAGTATTGCTCGCATAAGAAAGCATTTAGATGAAGACGCTTGCCACCGCATAATTTTTGTTTTGTTTTAATTACCTCTCGCCTGAACTGTGGCAATTCTTTGATTGGTATTTATATTAACCCTATCTAACGCCCTATCTATTTCTAGCCTACGTCCCGGGAGAGATTGAAGGAATAGCCGGAGGATGGAAAAGTGGGAAATCTGGTCGGGAAGGGGCCTTCGGTCCCCAAGCCCCTGACCTTGGATACCACGCTAGGACGGTGTTGCTGGCCCAGTCAGCGATTTCGTGCCCATATTTTTTTCGTTTGATGACGCAATCGCTAATCCGGGACTGAATTTTTCTCATAGTGCTGTGGGATTTTGTAGGATTCGGTGGAATTTTGGTCAGAGCTCTAATTAGGGCGCAAAAGAAACAAATGCGGCGCATCCAGAATAAAGCTGCGTACTTAGTCTGTGGTGCCAAGAGACGCGTTCACATTATCCCAATTACCTGATGAGGCTCCATTGGCTACTTGTAAAACAACGTGTTCAATTCAAATCACTTTTCCTCATAAAAACTTATGCCTCTGCGCCACACAGATTATCTGTCATTTTATATAAACTTGTAATGTACTTGGAATACTCAAGAACATCTCCTCTGCTCCTTCTCTGTCTATATTCTGATCGATGCATATTCATAACACAAGTAGAGCAATTCTCTGTGGATAGGGCTACGGCTTTGGAATACCCTAGCTATTTTCATCGAGAAGTATTATGCTTTGTTGCAGTACTTCGCCTTGAACTGTGTCAAAGTTGTATTTCAAATTTAAAATGTCTCCAAGTTTGTATGATACATGTATGTGTGTTTTCTTGGAAGACATGCGTTGGTACCATGTTCTTTGATTACAATACAATGTATTGTAGGTAATTGACAAACGATAAATTGAACCCAGAAAACAACAAAATTTGATCAACTTGGTAGTAGTTTTTGTAAAACTGAATAAGGTGTGGAGGTCAAAGAAATATGGAAGGAAAACCAAAGTTAAGTTGTACAAAACATTAGTATGTACTTCTCTACGGTTGTGAGACATGGAAGATCGACAAAAGTGATTAATAAAAACTAGATTCATTCCAATATCAGTGCTAAAAAAGAGCACTTCAAATATTCTGGCCAAACATTATTGGCATGGATGAGCTCAATAATCTTACTCAACTTACCAAAATGAGTCAGAAAGTCAAGAGAAGGCGTTGGAATTGGATAGGTCATGTCCTCAGAAAGCAAGATAACCATCATTGTTACACTGCTCTAACATGGAAACCAGAAAGAAAACGAAAAGTGGGTGTAGACATGGCGGAGAACTGTAGAGAAGGAGAGACACACCAATGGATGGAAGAGTTGGAATGAGGGCAGGGGATGTGCTAGAGACCGACAAAAATGGAAAAAAAAGCGTGGAGGCCTTACGTGCCACAGGGCACGAAGAGGATAGGAAAACTAAGATAAATTTGGAAGCTCTTATTTTAACAGTAAACCTTTATCAACTTGATTGGCTATTCACTTTTTCACAAAAGCAATATATAGCAAGGTTGTGAAATAAAAATGGTGTCCATAACTACGTTTGATAAATAAATGAGATTCAAACCTCCCATATTATTTTATCAACCATATATTATTACTGTGCATGCTTGCATTTGCAAATGGTTGATGGATAAATGAGTGTCATGACAATATAAAGCATATTTCAATGTGTATCTGCTACTACAGGGAGCTGCTTATGCATTTCAATATTGTTTTGGAGAACACAGGGGTACCAATATAAATACAGGTAAGGCGATATTAGTAAGATGAAAATAATGTGATGGCCATCTTTTGTATGGGATAACATATTAGCTCAGTCATTCATAAAGAAATCTAACTTCATGAATGTTCAATCATTTTTTGTGAAATTTACAATAAACTTTCTATGTCAAATTAAAAAATAACCCATTTTCAGTACTTGGGTACTATATACCATTTCTAAGCTTTAAGTGGCAGTAACACATAAATCAATATTTTGTTTTTTTAACATATGGTTTTTACAATTTTTTTTAAACAACTTTTTCTGCAAAAAAAGAAATGGAAGCTATAAGAAGCTACAAAAATATATGCAGGCTCGTTTGATCAAACAACAGCAACAAAAACAACACAAAAACAATTTTCAATTTTAACCCTAAATATTATAATGTGAAACACACTAGTGTACCCTTATTGTAAATCAGTACTCTTCTCTTTTTTTCTCAATACAAGTGTATTTTGTGGATAAAACACCTTGCGTATATGATAAGTAGTTGTAAAACACCAACTTAAAATTGATGGTGAAATTTAACTGTGATGATTATAGAGGGCCTCCTTCTCTCCTTATCCGGCGATCTCCTTTGATACCAATGTCAAGAATGCATAGCCACCCAGTGATACCTTGCATTGCCAAGAAAGAAACACAGACTCCAACAAGAAAGATTAGATCAACGCCAATGGTTAGCCAACAGCACCACTATTTAAAAATTGTTAATTCATCGATTTGAATTCAATTAAAGGTACATTTCGTGATTTCAGCACCTTCTTTTGTATTTCTAGATATCTTCAAAAAAGCTAATTTCTAAAATTTCAATTGATTTCAATCCGTCTTTTAATTTCAGTCAGGCTGAATTTCAATTGATTCAATTGCGCTTTCGTGTTACGGAAGACACCCAGGTGGCCAGATCCTAGAGGGCAGGTGTGTCGCTTCTGCCTTATCAGTTAGTTGCACAGGTGTTCCTTTAGCTAGATGGATAATATGACCCTTTTATCTCGACTGTCTTAGAAATCCCGCAGACTGTCATTCCAGTTCAAGATGCTCCAATCCAGTTAAACTTCAACCGTTTTGTCTTTTCACAACGATTGAAATGCAGCCTTCCCTATCTATAATATCCGTTCGTCATTTAGCTTTGCGCTTTAGTTTTATTTTGATAGTCCCGTTCCGTGTATCTGTACACGGTGTACTATAGCGCCCTCTTTTACGGAAACTCTCTCTCCACTTGGCTTCAGCAGTAGGAACGCCAGTGGCATTACTTCCGGTATTTTTTCCAGGACGTGACCCCCGATATGACGTCGCAAATTTTAAATCCAAGCGCTCAGATTTGCGAGTGCGAGTACACTAAGAAAAATTTAATATCGAAATGATATTAAATTTTCGGTTAAATTTAGGTAACTTACCATGCATATAAGATACTAAACTTTGATTTCCAGTAGAAATTGGTAGAAATATGTGCATTTCGTGCGAGAAAATTACAGCTAAAAGCTAAAAAATACGTACCAAAATGGGCGAAAGTCAGAGTCACGAACGACAAAAAAGAACATATTTAGGCCGACGAAAATTCACCATCAACGAAAAATGCTACAGAGTTAGATCTTGATGTACATTAGTTTGTCTGAAAAAATCGTGAATTATGGCCTGCTAAGACAGCCATTCGCATGTTGTTGTTTTCGATCTGAAAGGTGTTTGCATGCGTGACAATGACACGCAAGCATGGCGCAAGTAGATACGCACCTCGTGCAGAAATGTTGTTGACGCTTAGAAGAAAACCGAGCTTTTATTTGTGTCTCTTGGAAACTTTCAGAAGGAAAAATAATTTTATTGAGAAACTGTATCGTTTTACAGAAAGAAATGCACTCTAAAAGATAAGAAAAAAGTAATGATGACTGAATTAAGCTACGGCATGCGGCAGTTGATGGTAAATTGGTGTATCCTTGGTGTAAGACTTGATGAAAGAAATCAATTAAGCCTATACACCATTCAACATACATGTGCATATTGATTATTTCGTGCAGATGTTACTACAGTGGCGTAAACTGCTTTGGAAAGGGAAAAGGCCGCATGCAAAATCCGCCTACTCCTCAAGTCCCCACCCAAATGAGATCAGGAAAAATAATGAATTGATAGTAATAGGGCGCTTGCACGGCAGGTCAATAGGTTATCTTGGCCAGACCTGCCTCCAGAACAACCCAAGCATGCAGAGAACAAAGGAATCACCTGTAGAAATAGCTGAAATGTTCAGGCGAACCAGGTGCATTCATTGAATTCTTCGCATCCTTGGATGATCTGGAGGGCAAACAAAAGTCCATTCAATATAATTTACCTTCCGTGCAAGGGCCCTATAAGAGTATAACTTGAATATTTAATCTTTTCCGGGAGTTGGCCTAGCCTGCGCACAGAGGTGTTGAAAAAGAAAGTATGACCTTGTCTGGACTCGAACTCGTAAACTTCGTATTACTTGAATAGCGCGCTTGCTAACTGAGCTAACGAAGTAATAGGTGTAGTAAGCGGTAGATCCAACTCTATAGGTATAGAGTTGATCTACAGTTGCTCTATCTGTCAACTATCATTTTGACAACGTGTTTTCAAACTGAATTTTCTAACAAGTGCGGTCATTGCCATCGATAAATCCTATCAGAAGATTAAATATACCAATAATTTTATCTCATCATGCTAAAATTGAGTCATTCAGTTTGGTAATATGCACATTCGCAGGTACTTGAAAAATGTAACATTGCAAAATTCTGCTGGAATTCGACAGCATGATCATCACTAAATTTGCCTTATATCGACTCTGTAGAAAGCCGATTCAAAATTTGTATATTTATAAATAAAATATACATATTTAAGACCTATTCTGCAGTCTGTGGGAATAATTGGTCCTCTCGTGTGTTAATAATTAATCAATTAAAATTGCTAATGAAACCCGCGCGAAAAATATCGTTCCTCGTACCCATGAGTGCTCATGCCGCTTACCAAAGTTCGAACCCTTAAAAATTGACCTTTTAACGGCTATTTGCGTCGTTGGCGTTCCTACTGCCAGGCTTTGCACTCGACAAATAAGTTTGACATAGACTACTACCTATATCTATAATGAATGGTTAGGGAGTTACAAGGTGAAAATGGATTAAATATTTTATAATTATTTAACACGATTGATGGTCAATGACCTCTCTCTCTCTCTATGTATATATATATATATATATATATATATATATATATATATATATATATATATAATAAAAAAAAAAAAAAAAAAAAGTATATTTATAAATAAAATATACATATTTAAGACCTATTCTGCAGTCTGTGGGAATAATTGGTCCTCTCGTGTGTTAATAATTAATCAATTAAAATTGCTAATGAAACCCGCAAGAAAAATATCGTTCCTCGTACCCACGAGTGCTCATGCCGCTCACCAAAGTTCGAACCCTTAAAAATTGACCTTTTAACGGCTATTTGCGTCGTTGGCGCGGCGTTCCTACTGCCAGGCTTCGCTCGACAAATAATTTGACATAGACTACTATTCTATATCTATATGAATGGTTAGGGATTACAAGGTGAAAAATGATTAAATATTTTATAATTATTTAACACATTGATGGTCAATGACCTCTCGCTCTCTCTATGTATATATATAGTAGTCCAATTTGGAGATGGATGGACACAAAATACTAGTTTGTTATTGCTAACAGATGAAGGAAAGTCTAAAATTGTTAAGGGGACACACACACACACACATATACACACACACAAACAAACACACACACAAACATAAACAGCTGGCAACAAAAAGTATCTCGGCATGCTTTTCGATCAGTGTTGTGCCAAGTCCCGATAACTTTCGCAGTTTTCAAGGTATACATTTTTTACTAGCTCTTGCTCTAAACCCCAAAACCAAAAGTTGGAGTTTTGGAGTTTTTTAATGGGACTTGCAGTGTCCGCGACATGAACGCGCTCATCCCAATTAATAACTGCATAGGCTTTTAAGCTACGGTCCAAGATCCTCATAGCGTTTCCAAAGGAGACGCCCCCTACACGTACAATAATTTTTGATAACATAAATTGTTCAAATGATGGACAAAATTCAGTTCTACGCGTGTTCTCACGTGTAGTATGTGCACATTTTCTTGAAAATGAATTAAAAGTCTCTCCTTTTTCCCCTTGAATATCACTGACCAATGTGCTATTGATAAGTACATCCGCCCGTTATGAATAAAATGAATAGGACAACGGACCTTTCAGATTCCCTGGATGCAAAGCCATTGTTATTGTCCATACGTTACAAGCTTTTGAATTGTTTTCATCGCCCGTTTTAGATTGAGCCCGCACCTCACTTCACAGAAAATAAACGTCAACTTCTGCTGGGAGTTTTAATAACTTTGATCGTACATTTCAGCATTTATTAAATAGGAAACGAAGATGAGCAAAAATCAGAAAGACCTTTTTATGATTGGCAAGCTATGACAGAGCATCTTGGTGCAGAAACCTACACCCATAACTTAATCATATTACTATAGGACCTCTTTTCTATCACTTAAAAGTTTTTGTTCGCGCCGGTTCCATGCATTCATACATGTATATGTGCACTGTTTTTCGATTTCTGCTATGAAAGCAATAAATTGCATAGAAATGGGGCCTTACGCTTCAAGGTACGTGGTTTGGTTCTGCACAAAGATGTTAGGGTCACAGTGCCAAACAATTTTTTCTCAATGATCTTTGTTCACCTTCGTTTCCCTTTCGAATAAACGATGAATATAGGGTCAATAAAATTGAACACAGAGTAGAACCTCTAACTTATTTATTCGTGAAAGAGGATAGGTAATTTGTGTTCACGTCATGGAAAAATAGCTTTATCTAAATCGGGTGATGATAACACCTGCATCTTTTCCATTTGCATTGCCAATACAATGGCTCTACAGTTCCAGATGAAAAGGATATGTGAAGTGTTGGTCTTCTACCTACAGAGTGGATTACTTATCAATAGCCCCCATTATTTTGCTGGAGGCATTGAATACATGGTGTACCGTGTGTCCCCAAAAAATGCAACACTTGGTGGCAGTCGCCATAAGGTTTTTGAACAAAAGCAGTAACTACTTATTCTTTGTTTTAATGTAAGATTGGACTGTTACTAATATTCCTGACAAGTTAATAAAGGTAGGAGTTAATAGTTATTAAGGATATGACCCCAACAATCAAGTAACCCGCAGAATCCATTTTACAAAAATGCGGAGCTGGTTAACCACACCTTGGCATGAAGAAAAGAATGGTCCAATACAATATTGATTTCAATCCAACATTTTACTTGCCCAATTTTCGTGGGCAGAAAACTTTTCTGGGTCCAATGACTCATGTGTACATATTAATTATTTAACTGATATAATAAAATACTAATTAAAACATTAATTATGGTGATAAAATATGTTTCAGAAAATATATCAAACTCTGACTAGTCATAGACAACTCCCATTACAATAAAATTAGGATAAATGCGTTGGGCCCTGCACTTGCATATTACTGAAATGTTTTACATTCTCAACTTTATAAAGGTAAACCTAATGTTTTCAACACAAAACTCAATACAATATCATATCTTCATTCTGTCACTAAATTTTGGGTTAAGATACCTCTTTGTGAGCGTCCAAATGATGATGAATGATAGCTCTAATCCAATGCTGTCTTATTTGGACAATACGAAGAGTTTGTTGATCATGCATTCCCAATTCCATATCTTTTTTATGTGTTAAAATGCATGTTTTTTAGCTTTTATACCGATGGAAACATTCAATATTATTATATTTGATTGCAGCACCTAGCTTTTAAAAAAAGGGGCAAAGGGTGGTTAGACTTTAGCGATTCATATAGGTGGTTCTGGGCGCAAAAACTACAGTGCCGTATTTGTAGTGAATAGCGCCTCAATTTGTTTAAATGGTCCTGCCGGTTACTTGATTTCTGGGGTCAATATCTTAAAAAAATGTTAACACTACCTTTATGAACTTCACAGGGACATATTGACTAACAGTCCCATCTTACCTTACACAAAGCATCAGGTCGTCACGTGCTTTGTTCACCACTTATGGTGCCGGCCACCAAGTGTTGCGTTTTTTTGGGACACAGGAACATCCCGTAGTCACTGCTCTTCAGGGCATACATTGATATGACATTTAATTTATTTTCTCGAGAATGTGCACATACTAGAAGTGAGAACACACGTAGAACTGATTTCTATAGATGAGGTGACATCAATGTTTACAAACACAAGTTAGCACCTGGTCTACTGACATGTTAGAGGTCCGAAGGGTATGCCCATACAGTAACAGCATTCACTAGCCTTATCACGCCTGATTGAGCACAAGCCCTGTAGGTGCTCACGCATACTGCCGGGCAGTGCTTTGTTCGTTGCCCGGCATTGACGTCACATGTCAACTCATCTATAATTTTAGAACATTATTTCGGAAGAATTATGTACTTCCCAGGGGTGCGCCACCTTGGTCCTTATCCGAGCATCTTTTTCGCTTTGGCCTCATGGCCTATTTCTCGCTCATTCAGTTGAATACCCTCTTTGTTTAAAATCAATACACGCGTATTGTTGTGTTGTACCACACAGTGACCATTGAACAATCCAAAGACCTGCAACTTTTGGTTTTGAGGTTTTACGGCTTTCAGGCGTTCAATCTCAGTCATTTTTGCACGATTTGTTTACAAGTGAGGTGTTAAATGAAAGATTAAGACCTAGACAATAGAATGTATATTTCGAAAACTTTCAAAATTATCAGACTTTGGCACAATACTGATCGAAAAACATGTCGAGATACTTTTTGTGCCAGCTGTATATATTCAAATGATATTAAAAGTAAATGATATTATCTTCATCATTTTAGCACGAATGGCCTGTCAGCCCAGCGCATTGACTTCCTCACCAGCAGTCAGTCATTTAGTGTTTGCCATGCTTTTTGGCACAATTGAAAATCATGTAGGTATTATATTCTACTGTTCTACACACCTGCTGACAGGTGTCAGGTGGACTAACACATACAAGAGCAATGATTCTATCTGAGGTAATGCATGCATGCTTTACAAATGGCATTCCAGATGCACAATAATTGCTGGTAATATGTCAGTGCCCTGCGGGTGATGGGCATGTCAAGCTGATGATGTAGATTGTATCGGTTACTTCTGCAAGCTTCACATGATATAATCCGCCAAGTTATTTTCTCATAAGTTAACGTGAAATGGTTAATTTAGTATGTTTTGAATATTCATCTTTGCCATATTTTCCCTTTTAAGCGGAGGTATGCAACTTTGCCCCGCTTGTATCATATGTTAATTAGCAAAGCGTGTACATTATGTATTATAATTGAATTACTGAAACACAGGGCACGACAGCTCAGAATGTTCACTTTGAACCCATGGGTAAAATTTAAATTATTTTACCCAAGTTGAACTCTATTTTTAACTGATAAAATAAAACATAAAAAATGGGTCAAAAGCAATGAGGTCAATTGCTGAATACTGCTAAAAATCCGTAAAATCTAATTACAAAGGGGCATTTCAAAACAGCTTTGTAAGTTAATACCGTCTAAGAATAGTATCTGTTCTTTGAGACTCCTTTCCGATCATCAAATCCGACGTTTAGCCAAGGGGACTTGCAGGGATCATCTTTAGGTCTAGGGAAAATCCTGTGAAACAAATTGTGGATCCACTGTTGATTGTTAAAATATTTTCCATTGTTAATATGATAAGGTACAACAAAGGTTGCTGCCGGGCAATTAGTATTGAAATACTTATAGCTTCTTCTCGCTTGTATCCCGAAAGTCTGCTTCGGTGTAATTAACAATCCAATGAATTCTGATCAAACTGATATTCTTCTCAATCTTTTTTTATAATATATGATGGTACAAGAAGTCGCAAAGCAGCTTGGTTGTATAAAATGCATTATTTCTTTTGACTTATTTGCATCGTAATTAAGCCTCTCGATTTACCCCGGCCAGTATGTGGTAACTTCGAGTACTTGTCAATATTTTGTAAACCAAAATACACAAGGTGTATCACCATATTCTATCCTTTTTTGAATTTTATCTGGGGATGTCTGATAATTTAATTTGAGAAAGTTTCCTTTTTGTAATATTGCCCTAAAGTAGACACTTTCAGTATGTTTAATGCCATAGAAATACAAAGTCTCACAGGCTGCGGAGACGACCAGTAATAAACGTTATTATGTTAGTATTTAGCCAAGATATTTGACACAAAATATTACTTAAAGGGATACGAATACAGCCAAACTAAAAGGGATACTAATACAGCCATTTAAGTTTATATTCTTAAACGCTTGTGCAAATCGACAACATTCGTAACCGCCCTCGCAAAACATATGCAAAATGCCAACCTGTTGGCTCTATGCCAAAAGTGAACTTCACTCATATTTTAGTTGTATCCTCAGATAAGATTCATTAAAGAATTAAGATCCATTAATATTCCCCACATTTTATTTCTTCTAATATTTTTCCTTCCTTTTATAAGTAGCTACAAAGGGCCGTATTCTCAAACGATGTTTAAAATAAACGGTGGTTAGGCCTAAACTGTGGTTAGCTAAACGCATAGTTTAAAAAAACCGCAGGTTAAATATTTTAACATGTCGTTTAGCTAACCACAATATATTTAAACGCTGTAAATATCATCCACCGAACTGTGACTTATCTTCTCCTATAATATTACGTGCGCAAAAAAAAAAAAAAAAAAAAGTGTCGAATAAGAGTAGGGTGTAAACCCCTGACTGTTCCCAATCCGCCCCAGCCTCAAATAGCGGGCCATGTTAGGAGCGTCCGTATCATGGATACACGCGTCCCCGGATCAGCACACTAGCTGAATAAATCCTGACACCACCACAAAGCCATTATCAATGACTTGTGGATACGAGCAAACAAAAAGCAGAAAGTCCGCGGGAAAATTTCAAGAATGTCGCGTTATGCAAGGAGCTTTAGAATTTGTTCGCTGTGCTGCACTTGCTATCATTCAATACTATAAGTTTATAACAAATACACACAAGTATAAAATAGAAGGAAAGAAAAAATGGACGAGAAGAAGTCAACTGAGTACTCGGAAAAAATGATAAGAGAAATAAAGCAGACGACTGGTCTAACAACGAGTATCACGCATAGCTGAAAATATCTGGCATTTGATGAAAGCGTAACGTTAAACACGTCTTAAACTACCCCGGACCAAGTCTAAGTTTAACAGCGGTTTAGGCATGTTTAACGATGTTCGGCTAAAATTTAAACAGCGTATAAAGTTAACCATGCTTTGAGAATTGCGTTTATTTTAGCGAGCGTTTAAATTGCGATTTAACCAGTGATTAGCGTTAAACATCGTTTGAGAATACGGGCCAAAAATGTTAAAATTAAATAAATAATATATGCATGCTCGTTTGATCCCAAGAAACAAAAATATGTTTAAATTTTCACCCTATGTGAAACACACTTAAGTACCCCGATTGTAAATCAGCACTTTCCTATTTTTTTCTCGATTCAAGTGTATTTTGGGGATAAAAAACACCTTTCGTACATGGTAAAGTAGTTGTTAAACACCAACTTAAAGTTGTTAGTGAAATTTAACTGATTATAGACATCGTCCTTCTCTCTTCTCAACAGCACCACTATTTAACAATTGTTACTTAATGGATTTAAATTCAATTAAAAGTGCATTTCGTGATTTCAGCACCTTAATTTTGATTCCTAGATACCATCAAAGAAGCTGATTTCTGAAATTTGAATTGGTTTCAATCCGTCTTTTCATTTCAGTCAGGCTGAATTTCAATTGATACAATTACTAACCCAGGAGCTAGCAGATATTTGTAACACATCTCAAGTACAAAAGGTTTGAGTGATTAAATATGCTGACAGACTCATAAGGACCCCTGAAACGTGATTTTTAAGTGTCACAAATGGTGCTTTAAGGAGAGGGGGCCAAGACAAAGTTTGAACAGGGTTCAAATTTTTAAATTGATCCAATCATGTTGAAAGTATACCATGTTATTTGTCTAACCACAAGGATTCAGGAAAGGTATAGGTTGTACTATCTACGACGTAAAGTTTAAGAGTTATAGAATAAAAACAGCACAAATCAATAAAAAGGGTCAATTTCAGTTGTACAGGGGTCAAATTTGAAAGTTGCTCCGATTTAGATAACAAATGGTGCAAATTATTGGTGGAGCTCATAGGATTGAAATAAGGAATAGTTTTGACTGTCTAAAATGCTTAGTTACCGATGTAGGGGGAACAGAAGGTCAACGTCCATTGCATTCAATGCGGCTTGACCTTGTTTCCCCCTACTTTCTTAAGCAAGCATTTGAGGTAGGTATTGTATTCTACTGTTCTACTCAAAGAGGTTCTATATAGATAGAGAGGCATAACGTTACGTAATCTTTAGAAATTCACCGTCTCGCATGTTTTGCCGACCACAATGAAAACCTAGAGTACCAACAATAGAAAGCAATGGCTGCCTCCGCTTCTTCCACATACTGTGGGTGCCGCTTTGCATATACACTAATCGGTAGTGATACAAATTAATGTATGTGTTAGAGGTGGCCAAAAAAAAAAAAAAAAAAAAAAAATCAATAAAAAGGGTCAATTTCAGTTGTACAGGGGTCAAATTTGAAAGTTGCTCCGATTTAGATAACAAATGGTGCAAATTATTGGTGGAGCTCATAGGATTGAAATAAGGAATAGTTTTGACTGTCTAAAATGCTTAGTTACCGATGTAGGGGGAACAGAAGGTCAACGTCCATTGCATTCAATGCGGCTTGACCTTGTTTCCCCCTACTTTCTTAAGCAAGCATTTGAGGTAGGTATTGTATTCTACTGTTCTACACACCTGCTTATATATAGTGACCTGATAGGTGCCAGGTGGACTAACGCAAACAAGAGCAATGATTCTATGTGAAGTAATGCATGGATGCTTTCCAAATGGCATGCCAGATACACAATAATTGCTGGTAATGATGTCAGTGCCCTGCGGGCGATGGGCAAATCAAACTGATATGATGTAGATTCTTTCTGTTACTTCTGCAAGTTTCACATGACATAAACCGCCAAATTATTTTTCTCATAAGTTAAAGGGATATTGTTAAGTTAAATTTTTTTTAATATTCATCTTTGCCATATTTTCCATTTTAAAGGCTGACTCAGAGATTTCCTGAGGGTGGGCGCCCTCAATTTTCAAACAAATTGTGCATATACATATGTATATACATAATGCTTGTCCATATACTAATCACTGTGTGAAATAACTAAGTTCAAATCGAATTCCTTCATATAGAAAATCACAACTTTGTTATAAATTTCCGGATCCGGAATTTTTGTTTTACACAGTATCCTATGGCACTGAGTACTGCACATAAATGTTTACTGTATGGAAACGAAAAATCCGATTCATCTCAAGCTTTGGAATTGGACATTTTAGATGACTATCTTTAGTTCTACTTGACTATTTTTAACAAAATACACAACAAATTATATTTCAAAAATCTCTGAGACAACCTTTAAGCGGAAGTATGCAACTTTGACCCGCTTGTATCATATGTCAACTGGCAAAGCGTGAACATTATGTATAATAATTGAATTACTGAAGCACAGGGTACGACAGCTCAGAATGTTCACTTTGAACCCATGGGTAAAATTTAAATTATTTTACCAAAGTTTAACTCTATTTTTTTTACTGATAAAATAAAACATCAAAAAAGGGTCAAAAGCAATGAGGTCAATCGCTGAATACTGCTAAAAATCCCTAAAATATAATTACAAAGGGGCATTTCAAAACAGCTTTGTAAGTTAATACCTGTCAATCCGTCTAAGAATAGTATCTGTTCTTTGAGACTCCTTTTCGATCATCAAATCCGACGCTTAGCTAAGGGGACTTGCAGGGATCATTTTAAGTCTAGGGGAAATCCTGTGAAGCAAATTGTGGATCCACTGTTCAATGTTAAAATTTAATTTGATAAGGTACAACAAAGGTTGCTGCCGGGCATTAGTATTGAAATACTTATAATATCCTGTCGCTTGTATCCCGAAAGTCTGCTTCGGTGTTATTAACAATCCAATGAATTCTAATCAAACTTTATCATTCTCAATCTTTTTATAGTATATGACGGTACAAGTCGCAAAGCAGCTTGGTTGCATAAAAATGCATCATTTCTTTTGACATATTTGTATTGTAATAAGCCCTTTCGCAATTACCTCGGCGAGTATGTACTTGTAAAATTGTAAACCAAAATTACACAAGGTGTATCACCAGATTTATCTTTTTTGAATTTATTGGGAAAGTCTGATAATTTTGAGATAATTTTCATTGTGTAATGTATTATTGTAATGTAATGCAAGACATTTAATAGCGTCTACTCAGTGGTTATCACAGCGCTGATATGCTCCAGTAAAAACAACAAAGCAAACAACAATGAACTTAAAAAAAGTAGTTTAAGGTTACTTTTGACTGATGAAGTGAAGAGAGTAGCATGGCGGGATGTGAAAGAGAAGATGTTCCAGAGTCTCGGTGCAGCTGCTAAAACCTTTGAAGACGTTATTGTCAGAACGGAACGAAGACCACTGCGGTTTAACTGATAAGGAACGAGAGGTTCAGTTAGTTAACAAGGAGCACTATCTGACAGGCATTTGAAAAACAAAGTAAGGGTCTTAAATCATTTTTCACGCACCGGAAGCCAGGGGAGTGGCGGAAAGAGGGGAGGGAGATGCATGGTCATGTTGTTTGCCATGAAGATACTTTATTAGCAGCCTTGGTTTTGAAAGCCGTTGAAGGCGTTCTTTGAGTATTTGAGAGCAGCCTTTAAGAGGGAATTAGCATCATCTAAACGAGAGGTGAAGAGTTGCTCTCCCAGATCCATGGTGACAGTCTGACTCGAGAAAGGTTACAGAGATGAAAGTTTATGGTTTTTGCAAATGCAGTGACTTAATGGGACATAGTCATTAGATCGTCAAATTTACACACCCCAAATTACTTCAGTTGAATTTTGGAGATGGGTAAATAGTTGTGCTGCCGATGGAATGGAGATTGCCAGTCTATGTTTCAAGGGTCTAGGAATGGCAGGCAACAAAAAACTTCTATTTGTCTCATTTAGGCAAAGCATATCTTAGACATCCAGTTTTTGATATCAAGAGATGCAGTATTCAACAGAAGCAGAAGCAGAAGTTTGACAATGTAGCAAGAGCACGTGTTCTGTTTCACCAGTTATCCTAGGATCAACACATGTATATAACTGGCTATCGTCAGCATATAAAAATGAAATTTGACACCAGGATGGACACAGGATGATATCTGTGATTGGGTGGGTATAGAAAGAGAAAATTGTGGTCCCAACACAAGATATTGAGGTAAACCATAATCCAAAACCGTGGGGGGATCTGAAAATTCATTAGCAATCTTAATTCTACATGTCATATTACAAAGGACGTCATTAAACCAACTAAGACATTATTTTAAACCAAAAACATACCAAGTCTGTTTAACAGAACATTGTGGACGATCGGTATCAAATGGGCAGCGGACAAAGTCCAGCAAACACGGAAAAACGCCTGTCGAGTGTCAATTGCTATGAACAATATTCACTTTGACTCTCAAAAGGCTGTCTCCGTGCTGTGTTCTGATCTGTACGCTGATTGAAACTTCCGATGCATATTACAATTATCAATGTGTCTGAAACACGAGACAATGCAGCTTTTTCAATTATTTTTGAAAGAAAAGCAGTGTTCGACACTGGGTCTGTAGTTTTTTAATAAAGTGTCTTGTCCTAATTGTAGGCTTTTTTAAAAGCGGAGTAACCACTGCCTCCTTCGAGCTGTAGGAAATGTTCCTTTTGAAGTGAGGAGTTCACAATGAAGTGGATACAGGCAGAAGAATGTTCAAGTTCTGTTTAACAACCCATGTAGGGAGTGGGATCAAGCGTCATGTTGTTAGGAGATTTAGTGATAATTCCCGCAGTTCGTTGTTGCGAAAGCTTAAAGTCACATAATTCAGGAACCGGGAGAGATTCGGCAGAAAAGAGAACAAGTGTCGGAACATTAAAATCTTTATTAAGATGATTTGTCTCTATTCTGACAATTGTTCAGTGAAGACGTTACTGAATCTGTGCACAGATGCTTCATTGAATTGTGGATGGAAAAAGAGCAATGGCAATTTCTGTTAAGTTAAAGAATGTTCTGTTTTATAAAAAAGTTTTATTTCGGCAAGACAGAATTTTAGTGTTTTTCAGGGAAATTATATTTTGTGTTGTTAGCACGAACAAGCTTGAAAAGGCGTGAATTTCATTCAAGATAAAGTCTATGATCATCCACGATTGCCAGAATTGTTCCACTTGCGCTCCAGCTCCAGTTTGCGGCCGGATTACTCTGCTAGCTGGGATCTCATGTGTACATTGCAGGTTGTGATTTGAACGTGTGTACTCGGGAAGTAATTGGACAATGATCTCCAAGCTCGCGAGAACAGCTGCATTATAGAAAGAACAAAACTGGTTGTCAAGGGCTGCCTTCATAAGGAAAATCCTGAAAGGAGTTGAGAAGATCTGTAGCAAAGGTTCATTCCAAAATTGACGAAAAATCCTGGAATTGGAAGTGATGATTTTCATTTCTGTTAGCGTAGGCATGTTCAAAAACTGATAAAACATTGCCAGAATTAAGAATATCAGACACATCACTATCAATAACAAGAGAGTCTTCCTGCCGGGAAATCAGCAGATCCAGTGTGTGCAGTCCGTGTCTATGTGTTGGTTTGTCAATATGTTGTTGGAGTCCAGCATCACTTATGGATGTGAGAAATCGATTTATAAGGAATGTCCACATGAATATTAAAATCTCCTAACAGTAAGAGCTTTCCTGAGAGGAGAGTCACTTCATCCAGAAGATCATCAAATTCCTTCAAGAAATCGGAAGTCTTCAGGCGATTCGTTTTTGAAGGTGGTGGACGGTATATCACAATGAAGTTCACATGTATTCAACGGATCAGTTTACACGATCTAGTTCAAAAGTGGAAGGCGAGAAGTCAACATTGACAACCGATAGATTCAGCAGAGACCCGAATATAACAGCAATGCCACCATGGGGATCACCAGGGCGGGGCATATTGAAAAATGTATAGCCAGGTGGAGTGCATTCTGATATGACTACAGGATCATCACGATGTAGCCATGTTTCTACAATGAATAAAATGTCAATAATGTGATCGCAGATGAGGGAGGATTTATTTCTCACAGACTGAGCGTTCCAGCTGCAGATATTCAGCGTTTCATATGTTTCACGACGCAATGGTTTAAGATTGGTCAGGTTAGCGCTTTTCTGTTGATTGTGTAGTTTCCCTTTTCTTTTTGATGAGACATGAATAGGAATATTGCCTTAAAGTAGACTTTTTCAGTATGTTTAATGCCATAGAAATACAAAGTCTCACAGGCTGCTGAGAAGACCAGTAATAAACGTTATTATGTTAGTATTTTACCCAAGATATTTGACACTAAATAATAATACTAAAAGGGATACGACTACAGCCATACTAAAAGGGATACTAATACAGCCATTTAAGTTTATATTCTTAAACGCTTGTTCAAATCGGCAACATTTGTAACCTCCCTCGCAAAACATATGCAAAATGCCAACCTGTTGGCTCTATGCCAAAAGTGAACTTCACTCATATTTTTAGTTGTATCCTCAGATAAGATTCATTAAAGAATTAAGACCCATTAATATTCCCCACATTTTATTTCTTGTAATATTTTTTCCTTCATTTTATATACGTAGCTACAAGTAGTTTAACATGAAAAAAATATAATGCAGGCTCGTCTGATCCCAAAAAACAAAAATATGGTTTCAATGTTCACCCTATGTGAAACACACTTAGATACTCCCCGATTGCAAATCACAGACTATTTTTCTCAATTCAAGTGTATTTGGGGATAAATACACACATTTGCGTACATGATAAAGTGTTGTAAACACCAACTTAACGTTGATAGTGAAATTAAATGATTAGACATGCCCCTTTCTCTCTTCTCAACAGCACCCCTATTTAACAATGTTACTTTATGGATTTAAATCAATGAAAGTGAAATTTCGCGTGATTTCAGCACCTTAATTTTGATTCCTAGATACCTCAAAAAAAGCTTATTTCTGACATTTTATTGGTTTCAATCCGTCTTTTCATTTAAGTCAGGCTGATTTCAATTGACACAATAGCTTTGTGTTACCGGCAGACCGCCAGGTGGCCGGATCCTACAGGGCTGATTGTGGTTTGCCTCGGACATTATGCACAGTTAGTTGCACGATGTTCCTTTTATCTAAGTGATAATGTGACCCTTTTATCTTGAAGGGCTTAGAAATCACACAGACTGCCCTTCCCAGGTCACCGAGGAGTTGAAGATGCACAATCAGTTAAAACGGCCAATATCGTTTTGTCTTTTCACAACGATTTAAATACAGCTATCATCATCTTTGAGTCTAGGGGAAATCCTGTGAACAATTGTGGATCCCCTGTTTAATGTTAACATTTAATATTATAAGGGTACAACAAAGGTTGCTGCAGGCATTAGTATTGAAATACTTATAGTATCTTGTCGCTTGTATCCCAAATAGTCTGCTTAGGTTGTTATTAACCCTCCAATGAATTCTGATCAAACTTATATCCTTCTCAATCTTTTTTTTTAAATATGTGTCGTTCATAGAATTCGCAAAGCAGCTTGGTGTATAAGCTCCTCATTTCATCGACTCATTTGTTGCCATTGTAATTTAGTCTCCTCGTCGATTTACTTTCGGGCGAGTATATAGTAACTTAAAGCACTTGCTAAATTTTATAAAAAAACCAAATCAAAGGCGTATCACACCAGATTCTATTCTTTTGTGAACTTTATCTGGATTCTATAATTTAATTTGAGACAGTTTTCTTTTTGCAATATTGTGCCCTAACGTCGACACTTTCAGTATGGTTTAATACCCTAGAAATACAAATCCACAGACTGCGTAGGACGACTAGTAATAAACTGTATTAGTTAGTATTTTTAGCCAAGATAGTTGCCACAAAATAATATTTACTAAAACAAAAAAACACCATACTAAAAGGGAGACGAAACACCATTTAAGTTATATTCTTAGACGCTTGTGGCAAACGACACATCCTGGATGGCTGCCTGCAGAAAAAGTGAATGTTTTTATTTTTTTATTTTTTTAGCTGTATCCTCAGATAATGATTAATCATAGAATTAGGATCAATACTTTCCCCCTTTTTTATTTCTTTAATATTTTTTTTCTCCAAAGCATTTGGTGCCGTCTTTTTTTTTCCCCGAAATCATCGAAGTTCTAGCATTGCCTTTGTTCACGTCCAAAATTGTTTTACGAACCCAATCACTTCTTCATATATGCCATAAAAAAATTTTGCTTTTGTATTAATATGGTTTTGGCAAATAATACTGCCATGATTAGAATACATTTTCGCGGCGCCCCATTGGTCTTGCCTAAATGCACTCAAACCTTTGACATTATATTTAAAATAGGATCGTTTAACAATCAACACCTTTAGAATAACGTTACGATATCGATTTTTGAAAAACAAAAATATTTTTTGCATTTTAGTTGCAGAAGTTTTTAAAAATTCCCATTTTTCCCAATCTCAATTTCTGTTCTCCCCAATTAACCTTTGATTTTTTTTTGTGGGACGTTTTTTGCGTGTCTACTAAGTATTTTCAACTTGCGTCCTTCATCTTGTTAAAGTAGTGAGTAATCGTTACTTACTATGTCTATGCAAAAAAGTAAAAGTGCTACTACAAATATACTGTTTCCGCTTTCATTTCTACCATGCTGAATTTATACTTTTCGGGACATTTATCATATTTCCCAGGGACATTGCAATGTTCATCATTACTTTACAGTGTGAGTTTCAATACAAAACCCTACATTCAGGGAAAGATTTTTTTCTTCAAAGGTTAAACGTTATTTTTTGGCTTCAATGTTTGCTTTGGTTGTTTACAGAGATAAACAGGCTATCACAAGATTTTTATTTTTGTCTTTCTGTGTCTTTCCGGCTTTTGGGTTCAGAAACTATGTCAATTTTGCGGAGAGACCAGAAAATTCTGTTTGGTTACTTTGAGCCATACAATGCGGAGAGACTGACACCGACGTATACCATTAAACATTATAGCAAAAACAATGCACACTGCAATTTCATCAGATGATATCGATTTCTTCTCGACAAAACATATCAGTTTCAGTTTGAATAAAAATGGTCTATTAAGTAATATAATTATAATGTAAAGTATCTTCAAAAAATTAAATTACCATTGTTCATCATAAAGCGTCATTTATTGAATCACTCCATATAATCAATGTCTCCGTTCATGAACATAATGAAACTGCCAGAATTTTGTTTTACATCTCTAAGGTAATTATTTTGCACAAATACAGTGTACTCAACGTCCATAAACTGCAGAAGAACTAAAGCTGAAGTTTTCTGTATAAGTCGGAATTACAACTTAAACGTTTCAATAGCGCACTGCTGTTTTCAAGCGCAATACAAAACTTTCTATGGTTTTCACAATCATCACACCGTTTGCTCCCAAGTTTCGTTGTATGTTAAAACCATGAACTCTTGCTGACCAAAGTAAACTGTGGGTCTTACACAAACCAGCTATCATCTTGAATTTCTTATTATTTGGGCAATTGAACATTTTTTTTCCTTAGCATTTTCTTTGTAATCTCTGGATATTATTTTTATAATCCTTCAATTACTCTCCCACCTTCTATTGTTTAACAATAATTTTGTGTATAAATGTTTGTATTCAAATCACTTCTGAAGAACATTTCCTCTATGTAAGCGAGGCATTTTGTTTGGCTCAAATCGGCCAAACAGGATTTTTAATCTCTCAGCAAAATAAGGCCCGTAACTTCTTCCTCCAAAGTCCAAAGGACACCAAATAAACGTTTTCGAACCTGTTTATCCTTTCTTTTAACCAAGCAACATTTGAGCAAAAACAATTCTTAACATTTAAAATAATTTTTTTTATTCTGAGAGTAGGTTTTTTTTACTCACACT
>JAMKCH010014619.1:0-85724 GCA_023653785.1 Ophioderma brevispina
TGGGGATGAGGCTACTAGCGATTGGACCATAGACCTTTAACATTTTGTCAAAATTTTGTGATTATTTGTTAAATCAGTGGTGATAGCAACATGTAGGATTTCTGGGCAAACCCCAACTATCCTTGAGAGTTTTTAAGTTATCAATTATATGTGGCCATCATTTCAGGGTATTACATTTGTGGAGTTCATGGACCTGCAGAAATTCTTGAGGAGCATTAGTGATGTAGACACAGCTTTGTCCTTCTATCATGTAGCTGGTGCTGCTATAGATCCAGGTAAAGAGAGTTGCATTGTGCAGTTTCTTATTTTTTATTCATATTTTCATGTTTACCTCATAGGTAGGGGTGTACGTGATCGGTCAATGCACATCACATGACCATGTATAAACAAGCGTTAAACAAGAACAATGATGTTATTGGTAAAAGTTTTTTGCATGTACTCCTTTATGCCAAAAGACAAGGTGCCTATACTTTGTTCATCACCTAATAGGCAAAAATGATTCGGCTATTGTTTATTTACGCGTGAAAGTAATTCCGTTTTACATGTGCGCCTCTTGCCACAAGCGTGTGTACATCACACACTGGGTCTGTTGCGGTAGTGTTGCTTGCAGTTGCACCCTTACCATTCAATACCAATTCGCGGTGTGAAGAGTCTTGCCTATTTGGTGATGAACAAAGTACAGAGGTGATTTACACACATAGACTGTGCACATAGCCTCATATTTTTTTGCATATACATGCATATAACCTATTTATTCTTAGCCTATACATGAGAATAGGCAAACGTTAATTTTTATGTATACAGCGTATACCTTCCACTACGTCAGTGGGTGAGAGCATTCACTGTTGCTTCCCTTATAGCTTAATTCCCAATATGAAAGATTTAATAAGTATCCTTAAAATGTGTGTGTTGGTCTTACACTTTGCCTATTAGTTCTTCAGTTGTAATAATCATATGATTTTTTTAAAATTTTATATAGGAAAAAAGTGACTTTGAAGAAAAACAACTCATGAGTATGTGGCATTGTAAAAGTGATACCACCAAATTCTGTCCTCCCATTCTGTTATGGCATAAAAAATTGTTTGCTGTAACAGAGAAAAAATATGAGGGTCAGTTGGTCAGATTTTTTTTTGATCTTAACAATGTTTTACTCTAAAATGAATACAACATGCTACTATTTAAAGCTTTTTTCAATGACATAACAAAGATCATTTATTTCACTTATGTTGTCTTGTTTTGATATTTTTCATCTTTGTGTTGGTAAAAGGTACAACATGGATCCCTCATTTGTTGATGAGGTCAAAGGTCACAAACCAAGGTCAAAGGTCACATACCAAGGTCAAAGGTCACATACCAAGGTCAAAGGTCACATACCAAGGTCAAAGGTCACATACCAAGGTCAAAGGTCACATACCAAGGTCAAAGGTCATGTGAGGTCAAGTTGTAAGAGGCTGAAAATGTAAAATTGACCTCATTTGTAAAGTTGAAGTTCAATTGGAACCGAACTTGGTCCAAGGTCACATATCAAGGTCAAAGGTCATGTTAGGCCTATCATTCACTAACCGCGACGGCAGGCGACACAAGCGGTCCGAGGAGTCAAGGACTGATGTATTTTTTTTTTAATTGTTGATGAAAATCATGGGTCGGTTGGCAGAATTTTTTTTTTGTGCTAATTTGCATAAAAATGTTTTAGTCGGCAGGTTTTTTAGGGTCGGTCAGATTACGGCAAACAAACAATTTTAATGATTAATTTTGTATGCTATTGCATGCATTATTCTTAAACACCATCTGGTGATAAATAACATACTTTATTCTAGAATCAAAGTATTTTGTTAAATGTTGCTGCTTGCTTGTTGTCTAGGTACACTGAAGCATGTAGCTAAAATGGTTGCTGGTGTGACGTTAACAGACAGAGTTGTAGATGTTGTGTTCACTCTCTTTGATGAAAATGGTAAGAGCTTAGACAATAAGTCCGTTTTTGAGTTCAGACATCGCATGCGCAGTCGGGTGGTCGAGTGGAAATTGTGTACTTTCCGTTCAGGATGAGTATCTGAAAGTGCATTGAGCCAGGTCAGAGCAAATGTGATGTGATCAAGCAAAATGAGTCTGAAGTTGGTCAGATTCGATTTTTACTTTTTCATGTAACTGTATGCACCATTTAAAAAGCTCTATTTTGCTGAAACCCCAATTGAAATTGATCAATTAATTCCATAGATATAATCAGTTGAAGGGTGGCCAAAACAATGGGAAACAAAAGACATTTTCTCCTTTGTTTGGCTTCATCTCAAAATCAATATTTGCGACTTCCGACTCATTTTGCTTGATCACATCACAAATGAGTAGTGAATAACTCGAATATGAGCAAATATGCAACTGTAAACCATACCAGCATTTCTAGAATTCCCGGCACAAGCTTGCAAGTGGTTCTTCATCACCATTACAGTGACATAGCAACTGTGCATTTGCATAGAATCATCTACCCATGAAGGGGTACTCATTCACTTGTACAGGGATGCCCTTGCACCGGAAGTATACCATTCCTACTTGACCAAAAGGTCAGACATGTGCAGTAGGAACTCTAAAAGGGTTTGTTGCTTATAACTGAAAATTGTTGTAAGCTTGCTTGTTTTTTTCCCTTGACCTAAGTTTCCTGTAAACCATATAGACTGATATTCTCAAAGGGAGTCTAACTTAGACCCAGGTTTAAAGGTGCAACAAGAGATTTCACATATCAGGTGTCCCTAAAAAAATCTGATTTTTGCCCTGATGTAAAGCTTTCCATAAAAAATAACCCCATCTGAAAGGATTAAACTGAGAAATGTTTCTTTGGTACAAAAATTGTGAAATTTCTAATTTTGTATAGGAGCAAATATGAAATTCAGCCTATGTTTTATATTGAAATATAAGCAAATCAGAATCACCTTTTTTCTCTCTTTTAAGACATTTCAAATACAAGGTAGAAATCTATTGAGTGTCTGGTCCATATGAAATTACTATTATGACACAATATTTGGGTGCCTCAAAATCTCTCGTTGCACCTTTAAACTAGGGTTAGTCATTCATGAACGGACCTTTTTCCTTTCAACATACTCTGTTACCCATTACATTCAACTTTCAGAGTATGTTGAAAGGAAAAAGGTCCATTCATGAAGAACGCTGGTTTAAACCTTGTTCTTAAGTTTGACTCCCTCTGAGAATAGTAGCCCAAATGAGTAATGGAGTGTCCAGGTGGGGGGAAAATGTGTACAAATGCCCATAGACGATTTTGAGTATAGCACCACCCATTCTATGAGTTTCAGATTTCATACAGTATGACATAATGGACCAGAGATGACGTATTTAGCAATGTAAATTACCCAGCGCCATGAATGACTGGTAATCGATGAGGTACTGATTTCATGCAGTATGCCTCCACTCTGTTAACCGAGTTGCATATCCCCGATTTATTTAGAATCCCTGGCGTGGCTTCAAAACTCAACCATTGGTTGCTTGCTGGTTCTGCCCATTTTTTTGTGGTTAGAAGTTTCTATTGTTCTAAACAAACAGTGGAACAGTTCAGCCACCATGAACCACCAGACAACCACAAAATTCTGCGTTCTGCTTTTGGCACAAGTTGACTTACTTTGAACCTAAATTAGTTTATCTCTCCCTAGAGAGGCTGGCATTTGCAAGCTCTGAAAAAAATTGTGCTGCAGGCCATATTTGACTTGACAATCTCCCATGCACTAGACGAACATACCTACCCACTATACCATGGGGCCGAGTAAGAAAAGGAATGATAGATAATCTATTTAAGTCTTGGGTCCAAAATTAATCTATTACTTGTTTTTTACTCAGCTGCCATGTTCTAGTGTTTAGGGACATCTGTAACATTTTTTTCCAAGACATTCTCTATTGTCAAAATTAAAGTACCAGCGCATTTGTTTTGATGGGCGCCCCCAACTTTCCAAATTAATTGATATTTTTGCACAGTTGCAATGGTAATTGGCTAGTGAACTATACTTGTGAATGGTAAAACTCAAAGTTGTCTATGTATCGCAAAAAGAAGGAATTTTTCAATATGAAATAGCCGGGAAATTGTGCCAAGTACATGTCTATGCTCATCCATTAGTTGTTTAGTTGGTTCAGGCAAGTCAAGTTAAAGGTCATTTTAGTGAGGTGGCACTCTTTCTCAATAGACGGACAGAAATTTGGCATTTCCAGCTCCGACGTTAAATTACAATTGGATATGCCGATTCTAATTACAAAATCCCTTTTTTATGACAAAATGCACTTTGAGCATTACCATTCACAGGTATGGTTTACTGACAATTACCAACACTACTGTGCAAAAATTCCAAATTGTGAAAATTGGGGGCACTCTTCAAAAAATGTACTGGTATTGCTTTAAATCGTATCTATGCTATTAACAAATATCTTTCAACTTCCGTTTATGGTTTTCTTGAACAGATGATGGTAGGTTATCACACAAGGAATTTGTATCTGTGGTGAAGCATCGAGTGCAAAGAGGACTAGACAAACCCAAAGAACTTGGCTTTGCTAAGATAATTAATGCCATGTGGAAATGTGCTAAGAAGACTAAACCCAATATACCTTACTTGAGCAACAAGGAGGGCTAGCTCAAAATTGGATCATTTCTACTAGAATTATGAAAAATAGATTTTCTTTTCCTCTTGATATTGTCGCCATCAAGTCACTTGGTATTGGGGGTCTCTGTTACATTATATATTCTGCTGAAACTCAACACTTAATTGAACTTTGAAATGTTTCACCATCTCGAAATACCAGTACCAAAACTGGTATCTATGGCAGGTATTCTGAAAGGGAGTCTAACTCTAGACCTGGGTTTAAACCAGGGTTAGTCCTACATGAGTGGACCTTTTTTTCCTTTGAAAATACTGTGAAAGTTAAATGTAATGGGTGAGAAAATTCCTCATGGATGGGCCATTCCGGACCATCCATGAGGAATTTTCTCACCTGTTACAGCGCATTTTTAGAGTATGTTGGAAGGAAAAAGGTCCACTCATGTAGGACTAACCCTGATTTAAACTCAGGTCTAAAATTAGACTCCCTTTAAGAATACCAGCCCATCAGATTTTCAATTGTGCAATTCTGAGCTTACTATATATCATTGACTAGCAAAGTATGTAATGCTTTGTAAAATATTTGGTGTAAATACATGTATTTAATAAGATAGTGAGATATTAATAACTGCCTATAAAGAAAAACAAAGGTGGTGATTTTATACTATCCAGGGATTGATTTTTCAGTAGGTAGATTATCCTGTATTAATGAGATAATCCTTTAACCATTTTGGTAGGGATGGTAAATACAACTTTTTTGTGTCATTTGCAAGAGGGCACATAGGGATTGCTCTGGTAGTGTGTGTCTGTCCATCTGTGGTCAAAATTTTGACCCAAATGTTAACCCTAAATATAATTGCCCACTGTTCCACATACGTATGGTGCACATTTCCATGACACTTGTACACAGTGGACCTTGGGTAGTGATCCTCATGTTGGTGACCTTGTGTGACTTGGTGACCTCATGTTACCTTTGGTCACATTCACAAACCGCAACGACAGACAACACATGCGTTCGGTGAACACTGTATTTTTTAATCTGGGTCTTCAAATATGGAGGATTTAATATTTTGCTAGAGAAGGGGGAAAATGAAATTGGTCCATGGTAACCCCAAGGTACATGAGGTCTAAAGTTTTCAGACCCATTCATATTGGGTCAATGGATTCTAAACTTCCTTGTTTTTGTAGTCCTCCTGTAATGGACCTGTTTGAGAACTGCAGCTAGTGTATCCTGGTGTATCTGTGAATGTGTGTGCCATCATCTTAATCTACGGGATTAAGGATATTAGTGACTTTTCACATAAATGAATATGAGGCCATTAGAGTTTTCATCATTTGGTAGAAGAGAAAGAGACCATAAAGTGTAGTACTGTTGTTGCTGTTAATTGCTCTGGGAGCAAATTGAAATAGTACCAGTGGTAAAACTACTAGTAGTATAAGTATTTATTAATCTTTCCCTGGAGATGGCCTGCGCACGGTAGTGTTGAAAAAAAAACAACCCATGTGCGCTTGGCCGGATTCAAACCAGCGAACCTCCGTATTACTAGCACGGCGCTCTTCCCGACTGAGCTAACAAGCAGGGTTGGCAGAGGAGCGATAGATATTTTCTATAGGTCTTAGGTTCGGAAGGTGTTCATCGCTTTCCTAGCAGATAGCATCAGAACGGTATATTTCATATACAATTGATATTTGTTTTGGAAATTTAACTACTTAGTTCTCCAGGTAGACAAGGATGAGTATTTATTAATCTTTCCCTGGAGATGGCCTGCGCACGGTAGTGTTGGAAAAAAAAGTCAATTAATACTAGTAGTATAATTGACTTAAAACAGAATGTAATCTATATGAAATTTTGTAGTTGTCTACATCAGTAGAGATATCATTAACTAGATAAGATACAACAGTTTCATATATTGTTAATGAGAATTATCATACATAAAGTGTGATTTCTCAGAATTTGATATTATAAATTTATTATTTGATATTAGAAGCTGGTAGAAGATGTCAAAAATTCAAGGTGTTTGGATTTTTACCTCATGCATGTATGAACTTACATGTAGACATTTATTTTATGTCTACAGCAATAAATGGGTTTAAGGTAGGCAAAATAGAAAAGAAGTTTTGACCACTTCAAAACATTGCTTTCACATTTTTTTCAAAAATCTACAACAAGATTAATTACATCTCCCATATAGTATGTTAAATTCTTAATGATAGAAAACAATTTCTAAGGACTGTCATATAATCATGATTGTTAATAACATTTACATATTCTCCAAAATCTGAATCTCGTATATGTATATATTCATTTCTTGATTTCATATTGTGTTTTGGTAAAAATCATCTACTTCAAATGTTTCAATGGTGATTTAGTGTTGGAAATAAGACAAAGTATTTCCGGAGTTTGACATGTGGATGTTGGAAAGTTGTCCAAACGGATGATAACCTACAGGCTTTTAACACACGAAATATAAAAATCAATCACCTTTAAATTGTAGTTATAGTTCCATGTGCAAGTTTGAAATACAATCAAATCAATTTGTGTAAATTAGTTTAATCACCAAAAATGAGATTAATTATAAAATAATAGCACAAGCCCCACAGGGGTGAGTGCCATTGGGATGAATTCAGTATTCTGCCCCCCATCCTTCAACATGCAGTTTTACCGTTGAGGCTGCCAAATTCATAGGGTTGTGGCACAATACTAAATTTTTCCGTGCCATTAAAAGTTTGTCAAATGATTTTTTTTTCAATGTAGGAAGTTTTTTTCAGTGCATGAAAAAATCAAACAATCCAAAATACTAAAATGGATGCATATTCAAGGCCACTATCGGCGATTGCTAAATTAGGGGAAATCGAAAAAAATAATAACAAATCAGATTTTTGCATATTTGCAACAAGTACAGGCCTCCTAACATACCCTGCAAATGATAGGACCAAAGCAAACCTAATAAGAAAAAATGAAATTATTCATTACTGTCCACACGGACACTTATTACAACACATAATTGAATTGAGATCGATCTTGGAACACTGCCGTTTTCTTCCTTTTCTGTCAATTCTTCAGTTGGAAAAACTTATGAGAATTCTACAGACTTATCCGTCATTAAGATGTTCCTGCCAATATTTTAAATATTATCTCTCGGATAAATCACTGATAGTGTCTTTAATGACAGGGTATTTCCATAGTTGCAGGCGTATATTTCAGGGACTTTGAGGACTCGGAACTTCTAAATTTTCAGACTTTGGATTTTGAACAATTGTTTTTGAAGTGTCTCTGTAGGATAAGGGACTTGAAATTTAATCCCCCCAAATCCATTATTGGTTGACAAGCCACAAAAACACCTCAGTTGCAGATGTATTCATAAAAGGTGTATTTATTTAGTTGCCTGATGAAGTCCGAGGATTTGGATGCAATGTAGCAAGTTGCAAAAAAGCAAGTTCAGTAATAGATATAATCCAACAAATCTTTGATTTTGAGATGACTGGCTATAGATATTTTTGGGTGAAATGATCCTCAGGCAAGCTGATGCCGTGATGTTACTGAGAGATGGGGCATTTCTTTCTCAAAGTGTGAACTTAACAAGTGAGGATAGTAAATGGGGGAAGTTGTTGAGGAATATGTTGTAGGGGACAAGTTGTTCCCCCAATTTGTTATAGTCCATTGTGTCGACCTCTATACGGATGAGTGTGTAACCTTTACGGCATGATGTGACAGAGAATTCCGTCTTGTGTGCACGTGAAAAAACACCGTGCTGAAGGCCAGCGCATGCGGTTTTTACTTGGTGCGCCATCAAATCTCGCGCTGATGTCTCTGCACAGAGGTAGGGAAATGGAGGGTATTTTAAATGTGTGGCTATGACCTATTCTAAAGGAAGTAGAAAAATTTGATTTGTGCTAAAGATAGAAACTTATTGAAATTCCACTACCATAACATGAATTGGTAGTATGTAAGGGGTAATTAGACATACTTCTATAGCAGTATAATTTCGATTTACATTATTGTATATTATTGAGTAAAACAGCTTAATTTGACAAAAACCTTTGTGAGTTTATTATTGATTCTTATTACAAAAAGCATTATATGGTGCTCTACGGAAAAGAGACGCCTTACAAAGTGACATGTACAAAAGAAACAAAGCAAAATACGTATAGAACAAAGCAAAAACAAAAAGCAGCTAACATGTGGAAAACGCTAATCGGATGAAGGAAATAAGTTTTAAGCATCCACTTGAAGACAGGAACCGACGCTGGCTCTCTGAGATCAACAAGGAGCTGATTCCATAACCAAGGCGCACATATCATGGAACAAGGAATCGCCAGCCTTCTTTTTGAGATTTGGAAAAAAGAGGCGGGTGAGATGAGACGAGGAACGCAATCGGTTTGAATCCCATGGTGGATCTCGACTTCTCTGCAAATGAATGAGCTCAGTGAGGTAATTAGGAGCTACAGAGTGGAGATATGTAAAAATATACAACAAAGATTCTTAGATTGCTTTCTTGTTAACTGGTAGCCCGTGAAGAGCTTCCAACACGGAGCCGAGACTGATCCCTACCGCAGCTTAAAACGAGCCTCGCAGCCTTATTTTGAAAACGTTTGAGAATCATTTTCACGCGCACAGAGCAAAGACTTGAAGGAAGTGTAAGAGACTTGAATAATTGTATAGCCTAATAGGAACTACAAACATTCTTATATGGAAGATAGATAAATTTTTTTTTGTGGGACAAGGAGGGTGTGGTTGGGTTTTTGGCAAAATAATTCTTGCTGGCCAAAATTAAGTTGATTTACACTAGAATACGCAGTTCATAATCCCTTGGACTCCTTTTGTTGTCAATACTTGTGCAGTGCTGCAGTCTTATGTATTCCTTTACATGTTGTCAAAGTGCTGCGTGGTTAAAAGGGCGTGGGCCAGTTTCTGTATGGTTCAAGGGATTCTGAACCCGAGTAAGCTTTTTCCAAAAGAAGAAGTACTTCGCGTTTAGACTCTCTTCTAAAATTTTGTTTATAAGGTGAAGTGCTGCAACAAATACTATTTTACTATTTAAGTTACAATTGAAGTCATTTTGTTTGTTCTGATCAAAACTGAAACAGCCATTGTGTATTTTATGTATATATCATTCAAAGGATTGCACACTTAGTTATTTATTATGCTTATTATGACTTGTTATGTGGTCAATTTCTTGTATCTAGGAGGCTTGCTTAAAGGACTTGTTCCCTAACCCTCCATGCACGCATGCACACGCACAGAACACACAAACACACATACAAAACACACCATTTACCATACACACAGCATTTTGAGATGTTTTCATAATGTTAGGGACCATACTATAAACAGAGAGCCCCCTGGCGGGTGCGGGGTTTAGAATTGGCCCGATGTGTTCCCGTGCATGCGTAAAAGGCGACTAAAATGGGCCCCTGCGGGTTCGGGGTAGAATTGGCCGATGTGTTCCCCTGCATGTCGGAAAAGGCGGACTAAAAGTGGCAACTCGTCTGTTATTGAACAGACGGGGTTTAAATTTAGGATTATAAATAAATGTGTAATGATTTCACGTTTGATTATACGATTTTTGTTGTTATTACTCGTTAAGACATGTAGCTAAAATCAATTAACAATGAAAAAACGAACAAGTATCAATACCTTTGTACATATGTAATAGTAAATAGAGCATGTATTAGGGTTTCTAAGCTGTATAATGTTGATGTAATTTAACATCTATCAGTTTGGGCATATTGCCCAAGTGTAGTTGGAGCCATTTATAAAAATGACAGTATGAGACAATCTATTTGGTTGTAAAGGGGATCTCATGTTTGCATGTTATGATGTGATTGTCGATTATCTGTATTTGAAGTTTTTTGCTTGGTACATGGATGAGTGATGACCTTGGTCATCAGTCTATGATGTATATAGTTATAAATTATCAGAAATACTTTTGAAACTGGTTTTTATTGATGCATGTTCTAAGTGTATTTTGCATTAGTGGTTTATCTTGTTTTATACATGGCTAGGTGATGCTCTGACGTTCATCACTGTATGATGTGTATCCTTTTGTAATTGTTAATGTAATTGAATGAAATGAAGTTTTAATCTGCTTTGTTTTTATACCCCCTTTAATGTTAAATGGACAAATGTAAGACACGATATAAACACAATTGTGTTGAGTGTCTTAAACTTTAATACTCCCACCATCACATAAACAGAAGTGAATGCATCTTCCAAAGTGTCATAAATATTTCTAACGGGAAATTATAATATCAAATTCCTGGCATACACAAATTAAATAGAGGAAACCTGTAGTGGGCATGTTTTAAGTAATGGATTAATGAAGTCAATTTCAGTGTTGGTTAATGAAGATAAATAATGGAAAGTGCATACAAAAAGCACAAAGCAAACTATGTATTTAACCAAGTTGATGAAATTAAAATTGATACATTAATACATGATGATCCTGACAATTGCAGATTATTATGATTGCGTTGTGTTATTTGATGAATTTGGATATATATCTATATGTTTGGTGTCTGCTGAATGAATGTGTTAACACACTGCCTGGAATTGGGTCACTTTCTTGACCCAGATCACTCAGTGGTTCCATTGTTTTAGCCCAGTCAACTGGACATATTCTCACAATTCGTGAGACATAGCCAATTTTGATCGCAGATTGCCCTAGATTTTCTAGCCAGAGTATCTCGCCACGAGGCCGAATATCAAGAAACTGCAACCCGATATCAACTCATGTGCCCACACTTGGTTGCCGACGGGAGGTCGGTGATTGCTTATCTTTCTCCCTAAACTCCCTGGTGTGTGAAGCCCATGAATGTGCCTAGCACGAGTTCAGGTAGGTGTTAAACAAGTCTTGAATTCTGTCTGTAGAAGTAGGTGTTAAAATTGGAAATTTTTTAATTTTTTAGGTTTTTTCTTTTTTTAAAATTTGAATTAAGAAAACGCAAAAATGTGTGTGGACGACATTACAGTCAAAGATTGCTTGTCAAATCTTAGCATATCCACTTGTTCATTTGGCTTGTGGTGGGGTCAGGATTATTCAGCTGAGTAAGCTGATCAGGGTGTCGTGATCCATAATGCAGACGCTCCTAACATGGCTCGTTATTTGAGGCTGGGGCGGGATTGGGAACAGCTCAGGGGGGTTGCACCCTACTTCTTTTGCGACACTGGGCGCGATGTACATTTAAAGTTGTGACTCGGTACATGGGGACGATGGCTTAACATCCCCTGACGGATGGATGCTTTCATGATTTCAATTGTCCAATTCAAGTGAACCATGGAGAACGCCACCAGCGTCCCATCCTTCTGTAGCTGGTATACAGAACACAAAGAATCAAAAGCCCCAGGCCCACCGCCCCATACCACCCCTGCACCTACCCAGACTTGTAGTAAAATGGCCCAGGTGCCACAAGTCCTTCTGAGACCCATGTTAAATTTTTGCACTTGACCTTTTGTGCATGTGTCCCCCCCAAAAAAAGGTAAGATACTTCATTCACATTAAGAGCATGAGCTCGCCATACAGAAATTAGGCAAATAACACAACTATTAAGGAAAGACATTATCCAGAAGAGACAGACAACAAGACGGACTATTAGGAATGGTGACCCCTTAATGAACTTAGGGTGGACTTGACCTTTGACCATGATGTCAAAAAAAAATGTCAAATGTATTTTTTATGTGTAACCACTTTACAAGGATCATTACTATTGAGTTTCAACTCAATCCAAGATTGTCAGGGATTGACCTTTTAACCCCTATAACGTGACCAATGGGTCACGGATGGGGTCAAACTGTATTGTTTTTGTATTTACGAGGTCACTCAAGGATATTTGGTGAAAAATTTCAGCTCAATCGTAAGGCTTGTGTAGATCTTGACCTTGGGGTCGAGACTATCATAGACTTTCCATTAATGTTACATCACGCAATAACGGGATTTATATGGTCTTCTATAGGCTGAGTTATAAGCCAATTTGGTCTTATTTCTTAGCATATTTTGGCCAGATTGACATTTGACCCCTTAATGGACCTTTGACCACGGTATAAAAAAAAAGGGAAGAGTCTATCGGCACCGTTGAGGTGCGAATATAAGCATGTTTTCGCGGTTGTAATTCGCACTGTAGCGGTGTGAATAAGAAACTTTTCTTGTAATTCGCAAAGTTACGGTGTGGATAAGAAAACTTTTCTTGTAATTCGCCCCGTGGGTGGTGCGAATAAGAATTTCTTGTAATTCGCACTATAGCGATAAAAATAACGAAATTTTGCCCGTTGTTTCACACCGTCACCGCAAGAGCAGTTAGACGTTAGGACTTATATAGCTCTTATATCATCTTATAATTTATACAGGATATCTATATATATTCAAAAACTTCTCGCATGTGTGTGTGTGTGGGTGGGGGGGTATGTTCTCGTTGTTTTTTTCGTTTTTGTTGTTGAAATTGGATGCTTTTACTCCAAAGAACATTATTTTTGTGTATTTTTCATCTATTCAAGCCATTTTTATATTGTTTATTTTATATTTATTATGCTTATAATGTTTTTAATTTTGGTTTCATCTTCATAGTTTTATTGCTTTTTTATTTTTATTCCTTTTTATTTTAATATTTGTTTTTATTGCTGTATTTTCATTTACTTGTATTTTTTATTCATTGAATTGTATTATTTTTTGTTCATTACTTTGATATTATTTTTGAATTGCTTATATTTAATAATTTTGTTTTAATTATCATTATACTTCTTTATTCCTTGATATTTTATTTGTAGGCCACTAATTTTAATGATGTTAATTTGAAAAAAAAATTGAAAAATTAAGTTTTTTACTTAATTATTTTAAATTTCATTTTATATCTTAATCACCAGCATGTTCATTTTAAAATATTTCAATGAAAAGGGGACAGTACATGGCAGAGCTCGACAGTAAAAAAGTAAAGGGGACGATCTGTGCAACCAAGAACAGAGTGCCCATCTCTCTTGCAAAGCGATTGGCCGACTCACATGTTAACGGCGCCATATATTGGCTCCAAAATTTAAATTTGTGAAAGGTGTATGCCTAGTGACAGCGGAATAAATGTTAAAGCGCTTTGAGACGTTGTGTAAAGTGCTATAGATAAAACCTACCATTTCTTTAAAAAAAACAAGGGGCAACGTGGCCGCCCACGGGTTCGAGTGTTGCCCGCAACCTTCAGATTAAGAGTCAGCCGTCACATCCACCGACAACATGTGCATATTTGTAATTCATGATATAGAGTAAGCAGAGTGATATTCGTCGCAGGTTTAAGAAAGTGTTAGGCCTACTGTGTCTGTCTACAACATCTTCGACCCCAAAAAATATTGTCTGAGAGAATAGTGATAATCAAATTGGCCGCGGCGGGAAGAATAGGAACGTTAGCTCGGCAAACGCATGGTAAGGACAGACCATTGTCGCGGTGCGAATAAGACGAAGTTGTTAGCAATTAGCACCGCCACGTTACGAATAGCCACTGCGAAACAAAAACCTTATGTACACCGCAAAATGCATTGTTCCAGTCACAAATAAAAAATTCTACTCTTTTTTTATGCTTATTTCTGGAGATAAAAAATCTTAGTTATTTAGCTTAAAGCGGGAATGACTGGTTAAATGACCTTTGACCCAAAAATAAAAATACCCTGCAGAACGGAGTAACATTAATGAATTTCTGAAGGTTTTAGTCTTACTATGTTTACATTTTGAGATAAAAAAAATTGAATATTTTTCAATATTTTTTGGTTTTGGACCGGAAGTGACCTTACGCCCTTTGATTCCGAAACTGTGGACAAGCCGAAAGACCTGCTTGGTAACAATGCATGTGAGCTAACGACGTCAATCTGCTATATTTGTAAGGAAGCGATTTTTTTGACTATTTTTCACATTTTGGCTTTCAGGACTGGAAATGACCCCTTAAAAGACAATATCAGTGATTGCTAATCAGCAAATCGAAAAAATCATCAAATTTATTATTTTATTTGCATTTCTGTTCTGTAACAAGAACAGGTTCCTAACATACCCTGCAAAGATAAGGACCAGAAGCAACCTAATAAGACAGAACCGGAGATTCTAGTCATTACTTCCGAACGGACACTTACTAAACACGTAATTGAATGGAGAATCGTATCTGGGAACACATCCGTTTTCTTCCTTTTCTTTCATATACACGATGGAAGGTAACATATGAGAATTCTACAGACTTATCCTTCACTTGAAGCTATTCCTGCAAGTTAAAATTTAAATCACTGATAGTGTCTTTAAAGACCTTTGACTCCTTATCCATGAACACCCTATATGAGGCAAGGTCAGTGTGCCTACATTGAAAGTTGGTTATAACTTGGGCAAATGGGATCGGTCATTGTGATGAAGTCAAAAGTCACGTGCCAAGGTCAAAGTCATGTGAGGTCAAGTTG
The DNA here is from genome assembly GCA_023653785.1 of Ophioderma brevispina. Lineage (NCBI taxonomy): Eukaryota > Metazoa > Echinodermata > Ophiuroidea > Amphilepidida > Ophiodermatidae > Ophioderma > Ophioderma brevispina. Next base: position 14,998 of record JAMKCH010014619.1, read on the forward strand.
TAAGGAGAGGCTTGGTGGCCACGAGCGCGAAAGCCAAGAATTGCGAAATTCTGTTTAAATCAAATTGGACGAACAGGTTTGAACAGGAAGAGGATGACACTTTTAATGAGATAAAATTTTGATGCAAAGCACTGCATAAAATGTGAGAATAAGCACTCTTTAGCAGCATTTATTTGCGTGAATATATATTTTACACGCTGAAAACAGCGTGCATTTTTATTACAAAAAATATCCACAATTCTCAATACCCCGACCAGAATTGCTCAGTCATATAAAAAAATACAGAGTTTTAAAAGTCCAATAAACAAATGACAAATGCCCTCAAATCCATGATGGTGCCATGTCTTTTTTTTTTTCGATCAACCAAAATGGGGATTTTATATTCACAATTTTGACCTTAAGTAACTGCCACATCAAAATGACCAACATTTTGAGAAGTTACAAAGAAGCATACAACGATAAAAATCTTAGTAGGATTAAGGATTTCAACGTATGGAAAAATAAAGGCAAAAACTATTAAAGTAAAAATATAAATAAAATACAAAATAGTACCAAAAATGGAATTGCACTTTCTGGGCAATTTCGAGTTTATTATGTTAACATATTGGATGACCCAAATACTCAAAGTTTAAGGTCAGTTTAACAATATATCAAAAAGCTGCACAAAATCCAAGTCTCAGAAAGAGTTTAAACTATGACATAAACAAAATGCCGGCCATCTGCCAATTTGTGATTTTGAAAACACAAAATCATATCTCTTGCAATCTCTTTGAATTTGTGAAGGTTGGCATGTACGACTCAGGAAGACCTTAGAGTAGACTATGCACTGATCAAGAAGGCAAGTAATAAATGCATGATGAAGTTTCAGTAATATTTATCTAGATTATTCCTAATACGACCAATTTTGTAGAGGGCATAAGAGCAGAACGACAAATATTATTGGGGAACCCCCCCCCCCAAAATTCCACAAAGGCCAAAAGGTCGACTTTGCTTAATTTTTGAGAAAAAAAGTCCCCATGCAAATTCGACAAAATGGGCAAAAGGTCACTTTTTGATGAATATGTTGATAAAAAAATTCCACTTTTTGGTGATGAAATATTCAAGTCAAAAAAAGGAACATTTGGAGGGGTTAGGTCCACTTTCGAAAAAAATTCCACTTTCGAAGTCCCCCCCCCCATCCCCCATAAATCCTGCGTACGGCCCTGGACTATGACACCCAAGGTTACGGGCAGGCTTCAACAGGGTGAATGGGAAAATGTTGACAATATTAACAGAAGATGAGGTTAATTTTGTTTGAACTTAGATGTGTGTGAAGAACCTCGGTTTTTAGGCCAAGGAGTATTATAAATAAACAATGAAAGGTGGAAATTTCTGAACAGGCTGAAAATGTAAGAATGGGTGCAGAAAGGTGTTAGAATAATTATTAATCAAAGTCCAAAATACCCTTTTGTGCATTTTCAGAAAATAAGGGGGCAAAGTTGTACAGGGGTACAATTACGAATATTCAATTGTCCTTAAATGTGTTCCAAATTTGTTGTCATGTCCCACGGATTAAAAAAGGTATAGTTTGCCTATCTATGGCTTGTAGTTAAGACCTATATGGTAAAAAGGCTCAAGGTCAATCAATGGGGGTAAATTTTCAGAATGGTCGGATTTCTTCTGAAAGATGTGTCAAATTCTTAATCTAGTTGTACATGAACACCAAATGAATATTTAAACAGGTGAGGGTCATTACTTGCAAATTACAGGGCCAGTGTGATGGGGTTCTACAAGCTCTATGGGGGTCCTCTTTTCTGTCTTATTATTGTCAATATTTGACCCGATGTAGGTGATTTGAATGAACATTTCTGTTTTAATATGACTCTACGAGGCAATTGGAATTGCGTTTCTAGAAAATGGCTCATTTTGAAATATTACCCCAGGAATGACCCTTGAATGATTTGAGTCTGTAGGACTTAACGAAGGTGTCGATAGGCAAATATAACCTTTATTGTCCTTGGACATGACAAAAATTTTGGAAAAAGACATTAAGGCAATTCTAATATTTTGTAATTTACCCCTTGTTACAAATTTGCCCCCTTATTTCTGAAAAAGCACAAAGAGGATTGTAGGGGACTTTTTTAGTATGTTATTCTAGGACACATTTCTGCACCAATCCTGAATTTCAGCTTGTTCCCAGAAATTCCACGTTAAAAAACTAAAATTCTTGCCTATTTATTCATTCAGCTTAAATCATTAGCTGAGGCCAGCCTGATGTGTGAGCTACATTGTGCAAAGGTTTTGGGAATAAGAGTAGTACGATCATTGTGTTTCAAGATTGACATAGATTGGGATTGCATCAACATATATCATCTCAAAAACCATAGGAAGTATGATGTCTCAAGAGGGAGACGCATACATAGGGAATTGATAGTGGTCCAATAAAAAACCGATCCGTGTGAAACACCTTCAGGGGCATTGGTGCGGGTTAGGATAAGAGTCCTGAATGACGATGGATGGAACGAGTCTTTGAAATATGCTTGTAAACCAGTTTTTAAATGCAGAGCCAGCAGTGATTCCGTATTTGCGTATCTGTTGGCACGAATTGACGAAAAAATGTCGTGCTTAATAGTGTCAAAAGCCGCAGAATAGTCGAGGAGAATCAGAAAAGCTTCATTCATGCAATGCAAGTAGGAGGGAGATTAATTGTACAACGGAAGTAAGGCAGTTTCCAGTACTATAGCAGGGGTCTGTAGACAGATTGCATTTTTCCACGAAGACTGTTCTTTACAAGATAATCTTGATTTGCGGCACAAGCACGCTCAATGGGGTAGCAAGACATGTCAAGTTGGCGACGGGCGATAATTTTTCAATACTTGTCAAGATCCGATTTCTTTATTAGTGGCGTTATCCGAGCGGAGTTAACGTGTCTGGAAATTTTCATTCACAAACAGACAGTTCATGATCTACTAATGATAGGTACAAGTTCATTCGAACAATTTTGAGGAACCATGTGGGGAATAGGAGTCCAGATGTTGAATGTTGATTTCATGATGAGTGTCTCTGACCGTACTTTCAAAAATATTAAGAAAAACTGTGTAAAAGGAAGAAGACGCGTATGGGTCGCCTTCAGAGAAAAAATGTAATGAAGAGACCCATATCAGCTGATGTGACAAGATGAGATTGATTACGTGGAATTTAGCTTTGTCATACTCCTGAAAATCGAGAAAACGATTAGCGAGAGCGTCATCTGAGGTATATCAGAGGTATCGGCCATATTGGATTTTGAGTTCAGGATGATATCTCAGCTTCATTAAAACCATTTTAATTGATTGGTTATGGTAGAATTGTAGGAAATGGACATCTTCTTTGTCGTTTTGGCCCGTCCGATACCAGAGATACAAGAAGAGCTTGTACTTTTCAACATGGCGGATGGCAGCCATATTGGGATTTAGAGATCAAGATGATTATTTAGTGTGTATTTACTTCATAAAACCCTTTTAATAGATTTGTTATATGGCTAGATTAGAATTAGTAGGAAATGGCACCTGTTTGTCCTTAAGTTCATTTCTGCCAGACAGAGATGAGAGGGAATTATGGTTTTTTCAAAATGGCGGAGGCGGCCACTTTTTTTATGTCATAGTTAATTTCTTTACAGGTGTTTGCAGGCATTGAGAATTATTGTGTTAATGCACTTATAAGCATGGTTGTATGAGTATTTTTTATTGGTTTAAACACTTTCTAGAACTTCGATTTTGTGTGCAACCTTTGATATATTGTTAACTGACCTGTACACTACTAGGAAAATGCCTTTTACTTAAAAACTGTTGCATTTTTTTGGTCAGTGTGCATCTTTCAGAAGGACAAGGTGCCATCGAATATAGGTTATAGTACAAAATGGCATTAGAAAGAGCAGTTTCTGAATGTTTTTAATTACAAAAGAATTTTGAATTGTCGTGCCAAACCAGAGTGTACTAATGTTAATTAAAGCAACCTATTTCCGACTCGTACACATCTGGAAATTTGCACAGTTCCCACTTACAGCAAGAATCAAGTAATAATGCGCGGAGAACAAGAAAAAGAAAAATCTCATGGTGGCAACTTTCATTGTCGTAATGAAAGTATTACTTTCTACTCATTCTCAAAAACCAATCAATCAAGAGCAAAATTTTAAATGCTGGCAATTTGAAATGATATCAAATTGAAACTCGCATTCTCTAGCAAGTTTCTCTTGAGTACTTTTCTTGGAGAAAACCTCATGCAGTTTGCAGTTCTTGAATAGAGAGGACTTCTGTTAGATTGTTTTACTAAACACGACAAAAATGAGTAAACCTTTAATCAGCATGTACTTCTTGGAAATTGAATTTCGGTTTTGATTTCTGATGCATGTGTAACATTGCTTAAGCCTACTTTTGGCTAAAGTTCTTTGCAAGAAGAAAATGTATTACCTTAATGTTTAGATCCTCGTTATTGATCCCCTATTTATTTATCCATTCCTTAAAAATCGATTGAAATAATCCTGGGTTTACCACCGGACAGGTTAAGTGAGCAAATTAGTGAACTGGTCTATTAGGGTGTGCCTGTTAATTCAATTAATATAATTTTTTAAAAAGCCCATGTCACTAATGAATACTCTGGTATTTACGCATATGACAGAGCTAATCAGTGATGAAGCGTAACAAAAATAACTCGCGCGAAAGTAGTGCAAGTGGATTGGAAAATGTTCCAGTTGCAATTTCGCCTACTGGGTATTTAAGGTCCGGGGGTAGGTGCTTTCGAACGCGGTGTGCTCGCGCAAGGAAGGATTTATTTTCTCAGTGGGTAATCCGTTCCTTATTCAATGATAATGTGCATTCTGGTTGACCTTGACACATCAAAATCTCAGCGCGCGGCATCCTATTTTTATCGCAACTTCGGACCGCGTAGTTAACCTATAAACTAGCCCTCAGCTTTAATCACAACATACCTACATGTTTTTGAAACGTCTTCTTCATCGCAGAGCAAGAAAGCATTAGATCATTTTCAAATTGCCCATTAAAACAAATAGAAATTCATTGTTTTCAAGGCAGAATGTTTCACGAAACGTCCCACAAAAACTTGTATTTTTGAGATTTGACATTGCCTCATATCGCAATGTGTTTTTGTATCAGGCTACTCATTACAAAATAGGTAATAAATCGAAGTGATTACTGAAAACCACCTATAGCAATTCATAACTTGAATGATGGTTGATTAATCTTGACTAATGGTATCAAAAAATTAAATATAATTGTAAAGCCGATTTAAGCATATGTGAAGTTGCGTGAAACCATTTTTAAACGTCTTTTAAACGAGGATGAATGCTGTTTCAAGTCATGCAGTCACCCGTGCAGTATGGGCGGTGGCCAGAACACAGCAGTGAACCTGAGTTGGGGATTACTGTGAAATGCTAATTGTCATGTTAATTCCAATTAATATTATGGCTTCCTAGAGTTCACACCAACTGATCCAACTACGCCTTTCTCAATACAAATACCGAGAACGAGACGTTGCGCGTTTAAACCATTGACGTCCACGGGTAACATACAGTGTCCTTTCTGGATTGTTTCAGGATTCAAACTTCGTGTATTTATTCGGGAAAACAGTTTAATCCCTTCATAAAGTGTGGACAGGCCCAAAAACATAATGATGTGGACGCAGTTTTGATGAAACCCGTTATATAGTTTAGACGTCCTACATATGTTGAACATACTCATTGTTCTGGTTCCTATTACTTAATTACATGTACAATATTATCGCGTTAATTAGAATGCATAATAAGAGCATGGATGAAATAGACGCTTTTACATTCAGCTTTATATATAAAGTGCAATAATAATGTCGTATTAGCAAAAGGCACGTGGACGTTAATTTCTGTCGTTTTGTTTCCGTTCTGTTATTCGTCAGCTGCATTGCTATCCCTTGTGTTTGTAGAGCATTGGGCCTCTCTTTATCCGATTCAATTCAGATCAACAATTCTCAGATTTTCCGATTGTTGGTTCGGAGTTGGCATTGAGTGCCGCCAATTTGAAATCGGTCTCCTGATGAGAAAGTGTTGTAATCATTTCTCCGCTGAATTATAAGAGATTATATCACGCGACATGGTGGGCCGTTTCACCCAGAGGAAGTGGGGTCTCAAAGTCTTGCGTACGTCTTCTGCTCTAAACAGAACAGAAGAAAGCTGAGAAGTCTGAAGGGAGTTGAACCAAGCAAAAGGAAAGAACATTGAAAGGTGGGAAGTTCTCCATTTATTGCGAGAAATCCAAAGACCCACGTGAAACCGAGCAAGAAGGAAATGGTGATAGCATTTTGTAATCTGGTATACAATTCTTCTTGGACTTGCTTGTTGACAAAGGTACCCTTCAGAAGACTCTACATGATCAGAACGAGTGCGCGATTTAAACCTGGTACGTCTACGGTGTACCATACAGTGTTCCTTTCTGGCATTGTTTCTGGATCGAACTTCGCGTTGTTTATTCGGGAAACAATTTACTCCCTCTCCAAAAGTGAGACAGCCAAAACTTTTTAATGAAAGTGACACGTTTGATGAAACCCGTTAATATAGTTACCAGACCAGCCCTACCTTTGCGTGGTGAACACACTCATTGGTTCTGGTTTTTGATTAATCATTGTTTTTTTTTTTGACAATATTATCGCGTTAATTAGAATTCATAATAGGCGCTGGATGAAATATTCAGACTGCTTTTACATCAAGCTTTATATCAAGTGTCAATAAAATATCGTATTAGCAAAAGGCATGTGGAAAGTTAATTTTCTGTAGTTTTTTCTTCTCGTCTGTCCCTTCGTCAGTTTTGCATTGCTTATTCAGTGGTGTTTGTGGGGAGTTGGCCTCCCTTTCATCCGATTCCAATTCAGATCCACAATTATCAGCATACTCCGATGTTGGTTCGGCGTTAGCATTGTAGGCCGCCAATGAAATCGGATCACCTGATGAAGAAAGTGTTGTACTCATCTTCTCGCTGACATTATATGATATCTCACGCGACATGGTGGGCCGTTTCACCCAGAGGAAGTGGGGTCTCAAAGTCTTGCGTACGTCTTCTGCTCTAAAACAGAACAGAAGAAAGATGAGAAGTCCCTGAAGGGAGTTGAACAAGCAAAAGAACAATTGAAAAGTGAAAGTTGCTCCATTTATTGCGAGAAATCCAAAGACCCACGTGAAACCGAGCAAGAAGGAAATGGTGATGGCATTTTGCAATCTGGTATACAATTCTTTCTTGACTTTCTTGTTAACATTGGTGCCCTTCAGAAGACTGTACATGATGAAGACAAAGTTGACGATGTTGTGCATCAGGATGAGACAAATAGGAAGTATGAGACCGTAGTACAGAGAAGGACCCGGTAGAAGGAAGCAACTGAGAAATAAATAACCAAAATCGTACTTGAGTAGTTACACCATGTTAAATTCACAGCACGTTCAAATAACGCCTACCAAAACCACGGTTATGGTAGGCGTTATTTGAACGTGCTGTGAGTTTAAACTAGCCAAATACATAGTCTCAAACAATGTAATTTGTCACAAAAGATGTACATAATAAACTTAATGGTTACTTTATTTGATAAGAGTAATTGACCTAAGTGGCCACAAATTGACTGAAAAGAACGAAAATGACCCAATTTGCAAACATGTAGATATGTATCACTATTATCCTTGGGATTTCCACCTATGACTTTACCAATATTACCTCAGTAAAAAAGCACGGGGTTTGCATTTTTCCACACCTCGTAATCGAAGAAAACATAAGCGTTTCCCCCATACCCCAGGGAAAAAACCACGAATTTGCGCTACTTTAACTGAATGTTTTTTGTCCGCACAGGAATTAATTTCTCCCGTCACTTTACTCGAAAAATATTACTTTGCCACTGCTATTTTTATATTATCCAGTTCTGTATTTACGTATTTATGCATGTATCATCCTTAGGATTTCCACCTCCTGTGACTACCAATTTAATTACTTCAGTAAAAAGGCACGGGAGCCTGGGTGGTTTAACTTTGACTCCTCGTACTACTCGAAGAAACATAGGAAAAACATTTCCCTCACTATCCCCAGAAAAAAAAACCGGATTGGCCAAAGTTTTAATGCTTTTTGGTCCCCGCAGAAATTCATTTCCCTCATCGGGGAAAACATTTTACTCTACCACTGCAATTCTACATTATCCAGCTATGTATATTTTCGTATCTCTACTAGACGGAGTGAGAAATAAATTGTGTAGTTACAAAGGGAGAAGAGGCGAGAAAGATGCTGAAAGAGAGACATGAGCATTTAGGCGGGTATACCCTAATGGAGTCTAACTTTAAAACCGGTTTAAAAACAGACAATATAAGAGAATACATACTATTCATCGCTAGTGTAGTGATCAAACCCTACTCCGATTGTTATGCTAACGACTGCCAACGGAGATCCTGCAAGATGAATCCATATATTTTGAATTTGTATTCCATTGTGAATGATTAGACAAAGAAGCCAGTTAAAACAAAATTAAATCGAAAGCTTTGATGTTTGGCAAGTGTGTGTTGATAAATAACTTATAGTTGAACTACTGCAGTTGAAACATCATACAGTTGTACATCATATAGATGATATTCACTTTTAATGACGATTATCATTTTGTTCTGCATATCGGATTGGAATGTTATAAATGGTAAAAGCAAGCTTATTTGTTGGGCTTTAAGGGCATACCAAACAAAAACTCATGCGTACTTTATTTTTGCCAACAAACTCTTGGGGTAACAAAAATATTGTTACTTTGGTAGTCTGCTGTTCTAAACCGGGGTGGCAGGAGATATGGTCCGTCGGACTGATAGTGATAGTTCTACAACGGTAAAGAATAGGGCGCTCGATTCAGTTGACTCTTCACACAACATTAGTTTCACACTTTGTTCCGTTATCGTCTATGGACATTGGACTGTGGCTCCCGGCGGATCATATCTCCTTTTACACCGGCATTGGAGTTTGGTCATTAAAACAAAGAGAAACTAGAATTTTAAAGTAATTTTTGTAATGTTTTTTTTATTGCAAGTATATCGTTCATTTTTAGCTTCAATGAATCTACGCATTGTCATATGTATAACTGTGGGCAATACGATGTAGGAATCAAAAACAATATGGATACTCGTTTTCAAAAATTCTATTTTTGTGAAAAATTCACAACTTGCAGATAATTCCTGCACATTTACCCTATATACCTTTTAAATGCCTCAAATTGTAAAAAGGGGGCGAGACTTTTGGACATCTTGTCGCTCTACCTTGGCAATGAAAACTGGGATGGTTTTAACCAGTCGATGTGCTTCAAACTGTAGATCTAAACTACTGATTTTATAAAATTCTGGGGAACGTAAAGATTTTAACTGTTCTCACCCCAAGCAACCAACGAAGCAACTCTCATAAACCAATCGCTTTCTGGATCGAATAACGTCACCAATTTTGAATACAGATTTCTTGCTTCAACGCCCCATCAATATGGTAGTCAGAGTGAAGTAGTGACATGAGAGCAGCAACTATCGGACACCACACGAAGAGCAATGGCCTGGGTCCACCCCAGCGTAAGACGAAGACAATGTACACGAAACAGTAAGGAAAAGCAGAAAAGAAAATGATCAAAATGATACGTTGTCGTGTAGCACGTAGCTTCCTATAAAACGACAAAGCAAATGAGATATGAAAAGCATCAATCGGTGAGTGGATTTTCTTGCGACTCAAGTAGTTGCGAGAATTGCACTTACCTAAATCCAAGGAATATGGTCAGAGTTATCACCAAGGCAATCATCGAAACTGTACATCCAACATAGGTATATCAAGGACCAAAGCCTTTGTTTTCGTCATGTCGTGTCCACTGATGTCCTTTGAAAAAGCAAGATGTTTAAGAATTCAAATGTAAAAACAACAATGAGGACAATTCAGACGGGGATTATGTGTAGGTTAAACTAATTGATCCCAATGTTGGCCCAAAATTTAACCAACATGATTAAAAATTAAAATTTTACCAACATTGGTTAAATGTAACCAATTTTGGATAAAATATTTAACCACGATGTATAATCCATGTTTTTACAGTGTAATATACTTTGGTCAGAGAGCGCCACAGAAAGAACAATCCTACAATGAGCGTTGGAAGAAACAGACTTCCAAACATAACGATTAATCTTTAACCACGCCACCATATGGATGCACACATTTTATCCTATCACAGGTGAAGGGAGACATGCCCTTCAGCAGGCACATTATCAAAGAGAGGGCATAATTTACTTGATTTAAAAAAGCATGTCTTGAGTTTTTTTTCCCTGGCAATGTTTATACACTGTGTGTATTCCGGGATAGACCAACTGGCCTATTAGGGCCCTGCTTTAAAAATGTAAACCTTTTTGAAAAAATGAGTTAATGACACTATCAGTGATTTACCAAAAAAAGAGTCAAAATATTTGAAATTTGCAGGAATAGCTTAAAAGTGAAGAATAGCCTGTAGAATTCTCATGTTCCCTTTCCACTGGAAGAATTGACCGAAACGAAGAAAACAGCATTATTCAAAGATACGAATCTCCATTCAATTACTTGTAGTAATTACGGAAACTAATGACTAAAATCCGATTTGTCCTTGTTAGGTTGCTTTGGTCGTATCATTTGATAGTATGTTCGGTACCTATACTTGTTACAGACGAGCACAAATCTGATTGTTGATTTTTTTTTTTCGATTGTCTGATTTAGCAAATCACTGATATTGCCTTTAATGGTATCCTTCCAGTTTAGTGCATTATACTTTTAAATATTTTCAATCCAACACCCTCATGTGCATAAATGAACGTGTTTCTCATTTTTGGGTAAAAATGTAGATATTACACCATTTTGCTTTTTTAATTTATATTGAAAATTATTCATTTTTGTTTGAAATGTTGCCTAAGTATGGGTGGACTTCAATTTTTAAAATTAACAACTTAATTTTTTGTGCACATTAACATGGTTGCCAATTTTGTGTTATCAGTTAATGGGATGTTCACACACATACACCTAGGTCACACGTGCCCGTACTTAATGATCTAAATTTGTTAATTACCATAAAGTGTGCTTGTTACTTTAATTACACCACATTGGTGTACATAGTACCACTGTCTTTCTGAAAGAAATATAAGAATGTGATTACTTAAATATCACAGAATTTTAAAGATGAATTTTGAATTCTAAACCCCTTTTGTCTGACGTCACAAACGCAGGGGCGGATCCAGGATTTTAAAACGTCAAAATTACCGTTGGCTGATGCTGAAACAGGATTGTCCAAATGGGCTTATTGTGCAAGATTTTACAGAATTATCGGGAGGCGCGCGCCCCCCCCTAGATCCGCCCCTGCAAACGTGACCGAACCATATTTTTCCCCCATGACAAATGACCAATCCAGCAAGTGTAAACATTATTTTGTTGTTTGGTAGGTTTTGGAACATGAGGTTCATATGATACCAAAAGAATACAATTGGATACGTTAGCAACACAGCATTAGATGAATAATAAAAATTCCCCGTTTTTAGGTACAGAAGTGACCGAAGAATGGCCCATTAAGAACACTGGGCCCATTTGAACCATAGTGCGCCCTCAAGATTTTTCAAAATCGATATTTTTGCATGGTTGTAAGCTTTTATATACAAAGCCCTCACCCGAAATGCATTAAACAAATCAGCTGCCTTATGGGTAACCAGAACGAGTTTGTTTTACGTCGCCGGCGACGCTTAATTCATCAGACGACGAATATGGGTTTAACACAAGAAAAGCACACGATGCATGTTCCCACGCTATGAACACTGTGTTTTGACCGTCTATAACTTTGTAGTTTTAATTCAGTGAGTACGAGTCAAAAAGATTCCTTATATACACATTTGGGGATTAAAGTTATGGAAACTTAAAAGAGTTGGCCTAACAATGATTCGGATGTCTTTATCCTCATATCAATGTCTCCATCTGTTTTTTGGGGTATGTTATTTTATGGTGTAAAATATATCTCTGTACTTGCCAATGGCCTAGACCTATCATTTGAGAGCAATTGAAGAATTTCATAGTTTTGTAAAATGTTGCAGTGCCGTTCTTTAAGGGATTTTCAGTAATCTCAGGGATTCTTGAACAGGATCTCATTACACCAACCGGAAATCTCAGAAAGCGCGCGGTGGTGGTTTTTTTTTTTTTTTATTCCAAAGAGTGAGTTTACATTCCAATTTGGATTGACCTTCAGTTTTGGGTGGTAACCGTCTGTATCAGGTTACCTTTATATTTACGATAACGTTTTCCTAAACCAGTATATTCGCAGGACAATGTTGCAATACGTATTTTCCTTGAAACCTATTACCTTTGTTCACTAACCACATTTAAAAATTTCATATCCTAAATTAAAGATCCAACATTCACCTCGGGTCTGTGATATTTCAAGATTAACATTGTTAACAGACAAGTTATAATGACAATGTTCATCCAATTTTAAAGCAATATTAGCACATTTTTTTGAAGAGCGCCCCCAATTTTTCAAAAAAATTGAGATTTTTACACGGTTGCATTGGTAACTGGCTAGTAAACTATACCTGTGAATTTGTTAGCTCCTACATGTCTATTTGTCGCAGAACGAAAGGAATTTTTGTACTAAATAATTAATATCGGGAATCCCGATAATCATTCAACGGCTGCTGGAAACACGGCCTTCCATATGAATAGCCGTGAAACAACGCCATGTACGTATCTACGCTCATTTATTAGTTGTTTTATTGGTTCAGGCAAGTCAAGTATAGAGGTCATTTCCTTGAGGTGGCACTATTTCATCATGGACGGACATAAACTTAGCATTTCCAGCTCTGCCGTTAAGTACAATCTAGCATCCCAATTCTAATTACAAAAATCGCTCATTTTATGATAAATAAGCATTTTTTGTGCATTCTCGTTCGCAGGTGTAGTTTTCTAGACAATTACCAACATAGCTGTGCAAAAATATCAAATTTTGAAAATTGGGGGCGCTCTTCAAAAAATGTGCTAATATTGCTTTAATGACAGTTTACCATTAGAATAGCAAAATTAGTAAGATGAGAACATTCACACACGACTCTGCTATTCTCTATTCGAACAAGTATGCATCCATTCGTAGACCAATCGCCCACGCCATTTTGAAGTTGAAAATCCCAAAATACACACATAGTTGTATTAAAGATCGCCTCGGTGATTCCTGGTATCTGTAAAGACAAATTAGGCAGGTAAGTGGTCTCTAAATAAGTTCATCTGTAGTCTTTCTGTTTTAAGTTAGAGACTTCATTACATTTTTAGGTTGTGCAGCCTTGAACTGCAGCATTTTACAGGCACGTAAATAATGGCGGCAAAATCGAAATTCTGGCCCGAATGCCAAGGATGATCATGATGTCAACCTTGGTATCATAAGGAAGGTGTAGAAGTAATTATAGTCCGGCGTACTCATTAGTCCGGAACAATGGTGAACAATAGGGGCAATCGATTCAGTTGACTCCACGCCAAACATGGTCTCACGCTTTATTCAGTTATCGTCTATGGAGCCCCGGCCTGTGCTCCGCCGGGACTATATCTGCTTTCAAAAACCCCGGAACAGATGATAGCATTTATGCTAGATATTATTTGCATTGTATATCTCTTTGTATTTTGTTTGGCAATTATAATATCTTTATAAATCATTTCACGCGTAAACTGTCAGCGATTGCTTTTTTCTTGTAGCAGGCAAAAGTTTGGTTATTGCTCACGCATGCGAGTAAAACCTACCAACTGCACTGACATAGTTAAAAAACCTTTTCTAGTGAAAATAGAACTGACTTATTTGCGCTTTTAAACTTTTCTGGATCTTGGGTACTTCTAGCCCAGGATTCATTCCGGTTTCATTGTTTAGCGCACTGAAGCTGGACCCTGTGAAGCTAGAGAAGAAATAGGTAATTCTACCTGGAACTGCCCTTGATTTCTAGAATAATGTCTCGCCTCTAGGATGTTTGTCAATGAAACTGCAACCCGAGATCAGCTGGTCTGCCCACAAAAATTGTGCTGGTGCAGTCAAACAGGTCAATCTTTACCGCTTAAAATCCGGTGGCGATCGAGTCCAACGAAATGTCTAAGAAAACGGGGTCATGGAAATGGGTTCCCTTTTCATTGTTTCAAACAGTGCCAGCGAAAAATGATGATCATTATGCCTTCTGTCAATGAATAATATTTTATGACGTTTTCTGTTCATTTTACATGTGCTGATATTGTTAACCTAAGAGACAATCATCTCACCGGGAGTAATTATTACGTCTTGAAATACTTGCTAATACTAGTGGGTGAAGTGACCACTGTTGTTTTGTTTTTGGTGCTCTGTAAAAATATGACACTAGTTGGGTGCAGTTCAGAAGTACATTTTGGTCAATGTTCAACGGTTTCGCCATTTCCGTGCCGAACGTTGTTTTGTTTGTTGGTCGCTACAAGTAAACTGGTAGTAAACATTGGGATATAAAGGTCAATGTTGCCGCTAAACTCTATGATCTCGTGATAGTGCCAAAGCCTTGGTACATTAAAAAATTTTACTGCTATGGCAAAAATCGATGGCAACTGGATCTCGCAGATTTGTTTTTGAAGTCCCAGCCTACCGCTGCACATTGCTCCACCCCTACTGTTAGTTTAATGCTTTCTGTCGCCTTCAGGGATATGAAAAGGGAATCCTCTTGATATACCGTAAAGCTTTTACTTTCTGACCACCTAATAATTGAAATAAAGATTGTCCTTTCGAGTTTTGGACATTACATAAATGTTTACGGGGTATCGTGTTTGAAGGGTATCAATGATAATTTTGTCGGATTTGGCGGCCCACAGATGCGGCCGAATCCGCCAAAGAGTAATGAAACCTTGATGAAATTTGACACCTTTATAAGATTTTAAGCCTTTATATAGATTGAAGAAAACCGTTTCGATAATTTGAAATCTTGATGAAGATTTGAAACCTTTATAAGATTTGAAACCTTTATGAAGATTTGAACCTTTTTACGAAGATTTGAAACCGGTATGAAAATTTGACACTTATGAGAATTCCGAAACCCTTTATAAATCATTTGTGTACATTGGGATATCCGTCTTATGGGCCATCCTGTCACTTTTTAACATTACCACCTGATATCGGTTCCAACGGTTAAAAATAGACTTTCAGGAAGCTGTATGCTTGTCTCTTCGACGTTCTTTGGTACTTGATCTACTCTAGTATACGTCTGTACCCGTTCATCGGTGAGATCGCCATTTGTGTCGTCCACCGTCTTGTTTTTACAACAATGTCAGGCCTCCAACATTCAGTTGCACAGTAGCATTTGCAGATGGAGTAATCGTGAGTGCATCACCGGCGGACGTTAGGATCAATGATACGTAGAGTACCTTCATTATCTAAAGTTATTTCAATTTGATTTTCTCATGAAAGTATTATCTGACTAGAATTTGCCGAATCTCTTCGCAGACGATATTTCACCTTCTAGAAGATTGCCAACAGTCTCCACGACTGAAGAGGTTACCTGTAGATTTTGTAAGAGTCATAATTCCATAGTTTTAAGCTCATAAATGCATATAAGATAACGTCTAAAATTCACAATCCATCATTGCCCGAAAGGAAAGAATCTAGAATGTTTTTCTGTTGAAACTATTTGGATCTTCCTGATCTTGGAAGGCCAATTAACTACAGAAATCCACAAATAATTACTTGAATTGACCATCCATACACTTTGGAGGCATTGCGTTGGACCCGGCCTGATGTTCATTATCCGACTAAAAAGGCAACCATTAAAATCCAGTTAGATTGTCACACATCACAAATGAGGTCAGCTCTGCCGAATAAGTAGTAGATTTTAAGAACCCTCAATTAATCTCGAGAATTCTACTAAACCCCATCTTCATTGGTAATTTCAACAGGCCATAGAACCACAATGGGGCTCAATGAAACCAATTAAAGACGGATAAGGGTGTTAGATAGTACGCATTTCGTCTCCTTCACAGTCATAAGCTGCAGCCATCATTTCATAGAGCCTTTTGGAAGAGAGGTTATAACCCTGGTCTAGCTATTGTTAGCGAATACATCCTAACACTCATGACTCGTTCTGGATCCTGTTCCTCTAAAACAAATCCAATCAATCGGTACAAAGTCAACGCTGCAGTAAGGCCAGACAAAGTGTCTTTCAAGCGGTCGCTTTAACTATAGAAGCAGACTGGCAAGGATTCGCTGGTGATCTGGATCAGAACGTGAAACACTTGGACGGTGCATGGGACCGGCAACTCCATTTATATCCACGCAAACGTTATATGCAACGAAGAACGTGGGGATACATAACTATAGCAGAGTTACCCCAAGAAGATCATGGAATAAATTATATTGACAGCCAGCGATATGTCCCATAACAGCAAGAAACTTAGTCCACCATACAAAAGCTTCGTGGGGATCCAAAGAACCTCTACATCAGCCAAATTTGGCTTTGAAACCCAACTAAATAGCCAACAACTGCTTTGTAAATTGTAAGAACAGTAAGAAGTCTAAGAAGATCAGGCGAAACCGTCAGAGTATAGTGGTTACCCTGGTTTTCACTCGCCCTTTAAAATAGACGAACTGGGATCGGTATGCTAAACTTCAACAAGGAAAGCAGTTGGCATTGACACATTTCAATGAGCAGCTGAAGAAATGTAAGCAAAGGAACAGCTTACTATATCTGGAGAAAAGTACATGTTATGGCACGCCTAAAGCCTGGGACAAAGATCAATCTTAATCCCAAGAGTATCGACCAATGTCATCCTCAGCTATACCTACAGGCTCTTTGAATGTCTCCTGTCAATCGTATCGCACCTATGATAGACGAACACTCATACCAGAACAAGCAGGTTTCCGCGGCAGGCCAAATCAACAATAAGCCAAGTACTCAACCTAACTCACACATTGAGGATGGTTTAATTCGAGAAGGGTATGGTAACCTGAACTGTGTTCGTCGACCTGTCAGCAGCTTATGACACTGTTAATCACAGTACTACCCCCTAAGATCGTGGACTCCACCCACGGACATCCGCCTGTAATGAGTAGCATAGCCACCAAGCCGTCTATTTAGGGTCGAGGGGTATAAAAAGAATTGATTGCAAACAGGATGTTCTTTGTTCAGTTCGAAGCAAAGAAGACGTGGATGGCGTAGGTTCAAGAATTTCGCACCCCAAGGGACCGCACCTGTCGCACCTCTCCTGTTCACATCTATACCAGTGACCAATCCAAGAGTGCAAGACGCTGTCGTTTTATTTATGCAGATGATCTCGGAATTGGCCACAAGATGTAGAATTCACGCTTTTGAAGAGAGATCTCCAAGCTGTGGATTTAACTAATCTATTGTAAAATTCTATCCAAACACTGGTGTGTGCTTTCCATCTACGCAACCGTGAAGCCCAAACGTCAGCTTAACGTAAACCTGTGCTGGAACATCCCGGACGCACCGTGATAAAAACCATGGTCGGACATAAGAGTGGGACAAACCATATACTAAGTGACATTACATTACCCTACATTAAGAAGCGGGATGAGTAAGTATGTCACACAATAACATCTTCCACTAGTGGGGTGCTCGCCCACATACCCTAAGATAGGCGGCATTGGCGCTATGCTACTCATCTGCAGAGTATGTCGGCCCCCAGGCTGCATGGGAAAGATCAACCCATGAAAAGAAGCTTAACCCATCTGTAAATGCCTCTGTCGGCTTATCACATAAGCTACAGGATTGCCTCTCGTCCAACACCAACGAAGATCGAACTATAATCTTCGGGAATTGCTCCACCAGACATCCGTCCAAGTGTAGCGAGCATGCAAGAAACGTAGCGGCCAAGTCTCTAATGTGAAGCCAATCTTAGTCAAGACAGGAAACCTGCTGCGAAGCCGCCATAAATCCAGAGAGTTTTCTAAGCAAAGCCAAACCCCTTGAAGCAGTCTCTAGGAGTTTAAGAGAGCGATAAGAAAAAAAAAAAAAGACTTGCCAAAACACTATGTGTATTATAGGTTTATCAAAACTGTCACTATGTTGTAGAGTCGAATCTTTGATTTTGTAACACATTGATTATGCAACCTTATTTTTATGATGGTTCCAACTTGTATAAGTGTATCAAATTTATGAACGTTAGATCCGGTTTATGATCCCTTTGACTTGCGCAGCAGAGAGGTGACAGGAAAAGTTACCACAGAGATAACTGGCTTGTGGCATAGATTTGGTGACAGGTTTTTAATGTGAGGCCATAGACTCGGAGAATCCAGCACCTTGTTATGGTCATTTTGATATGCTGGGGCTTGGGTAGAAAAAAGTTTATTTCCAAATTTCTGTTGATTCTGACGGTGTGCTTTGATCTTATGAACCAAAGGTTGTGCCACTATGCGATTTTGAGCGATGTAGAAAGCAAAACCTCCAGAAAGGATAGCAACATTCCAGGAGTATCTCTCTAAAACTCTTCTGAAAAGACACGTTGCCTTTTGAAGAATGATACATTTATTGTACTTAAAGTGACGCCCAAAAAACATAACGACTCTACAGAAGGGCATCTTCCACATGACAATATTTTCCAAGGTATCTGCAATGTCTGTCACTAGTCGGCTCTATAATTTCAATATTGTCGGTGAGATCTTTCAAGGTATCGGCAAATCCTGCACAATTGTCCCTCTACCACTGGCCGTCTGTTAAAAAAGAGACAAAAAAATCAAAATAAGCGTAAACAAATAGAAAAAGACAGAAAAAGAAAATGTTACACAAGGGAATTAACAAAAGCTGAAAATTGGTCAAATTCTAGGTACGACAGAAATTTGTATCATTTTTTTGTGATGTCGCACATGAAATGGTCGGTCATAGCCGGATCAAGCCACCGAAATCGAAGTAGTAGTAGTATAGTATATTGTATAGTAGTGGTAGAAGTAGTTGTGTCGTAGTAGTAGTAGTAGTAGTAGTAGTAGTGTAGTAGTAGTAGTAGTAGTAGTAGTAGTGGTAGTGGTAGTTGGGTAGTGGTAGTGGCTAGTGGTAGTGGTAGTGGTAGTGGTAGTGTGTGGTAAGTAGGAGTAGCAGTAGCAGCAGCAGCAGCAAGTAAGTAGTGGTAGCAGCAGCAGAAGAAGCAGCAGTAGCAGTTGGAATTCTAAAATATTCCCAATTACATTTATTCGCGCAATGTGCCACTACTACTACTACTACTACCATCATCTACTCTCTGCTGCTATGCTACTCTATGCCTACTAGCATGCTTACGGTTATTTATACTCTGCTACTGCTGCTGCTAATTTTGTTCATAACAGCAAACACAACATCCGCTTAAGTTACAGAAAACGACGACGCCAAATCAAGAAATTATTCAATTTATTTCCGAATCAGGAAGGTCGCCTATGTCTGGTTCCCTGTTCTCCCCACAATGTTGCACCGCGGTGTTCCCATTTAGGATCATATCTTCTAGTTTAGTAAGCAAAGTCTTGAAGCCAGTCCGTATCCTCCGTAACCGGGAAAATTAAAACATGAAAGCAGACGCAGTTTAGCACTGCTAGAAGGTGCATTAACCCGTGACACAAGATTGTGTAGGTAATTATGTTAAACGCCAAACTGGGGGTGCGTTCAAAAAGACTTTAACCCTCAAATTTCCGGCCTGTAAATGATCAATGAGGTGAACCTGACATTCCAATTTTTGCCGGGTTGTGAGAGGTTCAAAGGGTGAAGGAGAAAACTGCTTTGTAAAGAGCCAAGTTAAGCTAGCTTTACACAAGGTCGGTTTTATCTTCCAGGGACCTGGGCCGGGGGGCGCCAGGCCAAAATTCAGGGGGCTAGGTCCCAGATGGATTAGCAGGCTTCTCACCCAGTCTTTTCTTGCTTTTCCATTAAACCATCTAATAATTTATTAGGTTTCTACAACCGATCACGTGCAAAGAAGAGGAAATTTAGATCTTCAGAAATCTCTCATGTCCCATTGATGAAATTTATCGCGACGAAATGTCTTCAACAATAGCTCAGACAAAACATACCGTTATCAGTAATCTACCGGACAACGTTGATCTGATTGTGCTACGGAACCGACTTCAGTCAGCGACCATGTCAGGACCTCCGAGGTCTTCGTCTTCAGTTTCGTCTATAGGACAGCGACTGATTGAGTAGTGAAAATATTTCGGAATTTTCAGTAATACGGCAAATGGTTGATAAAACGTAAATTCAAGAATTGTTTTTAATGTGCAATGGCTTTGGTCATTGTGTGATTTTAGTGTTATGCGACTTATATATATTCACCAACATGGTGAAACAAACAAAATTTGACAATATATTGTTAATTGTTCAAGAAACGAAAAAATACGTTCTCTGCAGTGGTTAAATGACCCAGGCCATATCAGTAAGGAAGTACTGTGGATGTCTTACACAACATTTCCCAGTTGAAGAGACTGGCTGAAAACATATTGACAGGCTCCGTAGCCAGTAATTTATGTGGGAGGTGCAGAGGGGGTGCGGATTTGCCAGAAGCGGACCTTTTGGCGCCACCAACAAGCCAATTTTTTCCGGCCTAGCTGCGCGCGCCGGTTGACCCAAAATTTTCACCGTCGTCTCCAAAATTCTGAATGGGGGGGAAGGGGGGGGGGTTTGGAATTACATCATCGGCCAGCGTTCAAAAACCGGTTTAATAACGTAATACGTAATACAATGTATTACCGAGCTTTTCAATCATCATATACCATGCACCATAACCCTTAAACAACAACATTTTGACAAGCGAAAAGCTTTGTCAATCACAAGCGGACCTTAAAATGACCAAAGCGGACCTTCACATCATAAAGCGACCTGTAATTTTTTTTTGGGGGGGGGGGGGGTGGGTGGCGTCGCACCCCGCACCCCCTCTGGCTAGGCCCTGCTATTGTGATAATGTAAGCCAAATACAGTGTAGAAAAACAAACTATCACAACTGGTTGCCAGTATTTATAAGCCCAACTACAATGATAGTAAAGCTGCATGATGCTTCATTGCCCACTTGATCCCACGCAACATATGTTCACGACATATTTCCAATAAAGAATATCTCACCACAACTGTGTGAGCGTTGAGCCACGGCTCATAGTCCAGAGTTGTCGGGTTGGTTTGGAGGATCCTTCCACAGGCCACGGAAGCCTCGCCGTTGCGGTAAGGCTGTAATATCTTTGGACACTCCAAAACGGGGTATTCTTGATCTGTGCTCGTTTATAAAAGTAAATTGCATCAGGGAAATGTTCAAATGAAAGACAAATTTTCATTTGTCAAAGTTAATATTAATAATCATCGAGTGATTGTACTTTACTGTTGAGAATATGTAATGCAAAGCGTGAAGTGGAAAATCAGCAACGTGTATTTTAAGATCTTTTTTATGGGAATATGACTTATTATAGAGCGGGCAATATAATAGGGGCCCTTATTTAGGAGTCCGTTCACCCCTCACTAAGAAAAGGTTTAACACTTTGGTAGTTAGTATGGACTCCTATATCAATGCTAGTAGGTAGTACTCTCAATTGTGGCCAATTTAAGCGCTTACACAGGGGTCAACTTTTAAAATGCTCAAATGCAAGTTGAAATGTATGGAGGGGGTGGGGTCACATTGTCCATATAGTCACAAAGATAAAAATGTATAGTGGTAACACCTACGACCGTTGTTTTGGAGTTATAAAGATAAATGACTAAATGGTAAAAAAAGAGCAATGTCAATTTGTACAGGGTCAACATTAAAATTAATCTGATTATATTTAAATCTTGCAAATTATTGCCTGTGGCCGGATACACCTCACCATCTCAGCAAGACTGCTGTGTGAGGATTTATTGAGTAAAAGTATTGACCCCCGACCCTCCCAAGGATTGCCCTTCATTGGGATGCCATCCACAGTTTTCGGCGGTGGGCCTAAGCCTTTGGGCAACTATGCCCACCATAAAGGCAGCATGTGCGGATGGCCGCCAAGCTCTCCAGAGCTGACGCCCTTGTACGTAGATCGTCTTTTCATTCTACCAGGGGACAAAACCGGATTTAAAAACTGGTATAACTAACTAACTAACTACTATTGCCTGAGGAAAGAGGACATCCAAAAATGTATAGTTTGATTATGTTAATGTTTAACTTACCGAGATAAGGGCCAAAGAAGGTCAATGCCAATGTGGGAGTATGTTGACCTAGACCTATTTTGTCGCTTAAAATATAACCCGATGTTTGACTGGGTCGGTGGGTCCAGGCTCCTGTGTAACCCTTGGTTACCTATTTGAAATAATGGTCTAGGTGGGTACAACCAATGAGTACAATTGTAACCTATTTGAAATAATGTCAAGGTGGGTACAAATCAATGGTGACATTGTAACCCTTTGTTACCTCTTTGAAATAATGGTCGAGGTCTAATGACTTTAATCACTTGCCCAAAGTCTGAACGTGGTGCTGAAAACAAGTATATTACATGACATTTAGATGGCCGTGTTACAGTTTTATCATATTCGGCAAAATTTTCATAGAGTGTGGTGAAAAGCACGCGTTTCTAGTATGCATATTGATCTCAATAGCATTTTTGGAAAGCAATGACAAAAGGACATTGCTTAGAAACTGCTGAATGGTGTGTATGTAATTGACATTTGAAAGAATTGGTTGGATTTAAATGTCAGTTTGTAAAATGGGTTAACCAGTTTCTCTGGGCATTATTTAATTTAATTAAAAGTGGTATTCTGCGCGAATTGATTATGTCATTACACCTAGATGGAATTTGAATCCGAAATGCTTCCCTAGAAAAAATTTTACACAAGACAAATTACTTTTTTCGTTGCCCAAATTCATTATTTAAATCGTATTTCGTTTTTCATCTTAATTTCATAATACAAGGAAATATATCAAAAACAGATCATACAAGATTTTTGCTGAATTCATAATGAATGAATTCAAAGACAAGCACTAATTTCACTCCACGGCCGTCAATAAAACTAACCTTTTACAAGCACATGGAACTGACAATCAGTGACAGTTCGTACTTGGATCATTGCACTACATAGGTAATATTTGTGTGTCCGATAGGGAAACGTGTCTCCAGACGATGAGTTGACCACACCCAGACGTCACCCTTTCCACCGTGCACTTTAGGCTCCTCCCACATGACCACTGCGTCCGGGAATCCTTCATCATTGGCACTTCATATTGCGGACAGGTAATATGTTACTCCTGCTCACGGTAAAAAAGTAATTAAAAGATTTTGTCAGTTCACAAAATAGAGGCTTACACTGTTTAAAAACGAGCATTTTTCAGTGAATGAAAAAATAACGGGCGGTTTAGTTGCGAGCAGTATGATTCCGCAAATTTACCGTAGACGGGAATTTTTCTTTTTCCAAAATTAATAAAAAATTTACAATTTGTAAATTATCAAGAGAACATTTGATGCAAAAAAATCTATGAAAGGTGTGAAACTTCACTCTTTTCGGAGTGTGCCCGTTTATAGTAAAAAAAAATGATGAAACTCACCTTTTCATTTAGAAGAGAATGATTTCCATGAAGAGTTCGTATTACATTCGATGTCAAAAAAGAAGAAACATGATGCTACATTTCAGATGCGTCGTTGTCCAGATTAAACCTTCGTTTCACCGATTGGAAAAAGGAAGTCGCTGTTGGTGGCTGCATTCAACAGGATTCGTATATCCAGAATTGTCTGTAGCATTTGGAAATGTAAAGTCCACAACTGGAATATCCGGCGGCTCTGGGTATTTTGTTATGTTATCCGGGCATTGGATTAGGGGTTTCTCAAGATCTGAAATATTGAAACGAAAGATTTTAGGTCGTACCGGTGTGAAAGCAGATATAGTCCGGTGGGAGCCATAGTCCGGGGCTCCATAGACGATAACGGAATAAAACGTGAAACTAATGTTGCGTAAAGAGTCAACTGAATCGATTGCCCTATTGTTCACCATTGTTCCCGGACTATGAGTACGCCGGACAATGGTTACTTCTACACCGGGATTGCATGAAGTTGAAGTTTTTGCTTTTGTCCGATTCGAAAAAATATTCAAAGAAAATAGGAAATGCTTGTGACTGTAGCATCAAATTCATGCTTGCTGCAAATTGAAAAGGCACTTAGGTAATTGATAGTAATTTTACATGATGGTCTATCCGATAATTATATTTAAATTGGAAAGTGGTTCTTGGCTACACCTGCTTTTCACAATATTAACAAAGTGTAAAAAAATTAAACAGGAACAAGTCAACAAGATGTTTGTGGAGGTATTTTCACAATGGTACGAATTGTTCAAAGAAAAAAGCCACTTTAATTCAACTGCCGTTAAAGAGTAAGTAAGTCTTATTTTGTAAGTAAGAACTAACCTTTTACAGTTACTTGGAACTGACAATCAGTGACAGTTTCGTTGCTTGGATCATACACTACATAGGTAATATTTGTGTGTCCAATAGGGAAAGTGTCTCCAGGACGATGAGTTGACCACACCCAGACGTCACCCTTTCCACCGTGCACTTTAGGCTCCTCCCACATGACTACTGCGTCCGGGGATCCTTTATCTGTTGGTACTTCTATATTTGACGGACACGTAATATTTACTCCTGTTTTTAAGGTAAAAAAACGAATAAAACGTTGTATTGGCCCAAGAATATTTTTGCCTTATACTTTTAAAATGGCTGTATGGGCGACGCACGTTTCCCTGCTTAAATCACGTGGATAATTTGGTTTCAAAGATCACTGTGCATGTATATGATAAATGGGGCAAAATGCTCAAAAGATTTGATACTTTTAAAAGTTTTGAAAAGAGTCAGATTTGGTATAAAAAAGTCTCCACACTTGTTCTTTCCAAATCTGTTTTTCTAAACTGATGTTTGTTTTTAAAATACTGTATTAATCGTAAAAATGGTGTCGTGACTTTGGGATACTGTGTACTTAATATGCCCTCACGACATGTGTTTAATTAAAACAAGTATTTCCGTGAAGTTGCGGTCAAGAATGCGTTTCACCTTCGATGTCAACAAGGAATGAACATGATGCTACATTTCCGGATGCGTCTGTTGTCCAGCATTGAACCTGCGTTTCTCCGATTGGAAAAGGGTAGTCGTGTTGATGACTACATTCAACAGGATTCGTATATCCAGAATTGTCGGTAGCGTTTGGAAATGTAAAGTCCACTACTGGAATATCCGGCGGCTCTGTGTATTCTGTTTTGTTATCCGGGCACTGGATTATGGGTTTCTCAAGATCTGAAATATTGAAAAGATTTTAAGTGCAGATCGTACCAGGATTACAAGAAGTTCAAGTTTTGGTTTTGTCTTTTTCCTCTTATCTTGCGCATTTATTCGCCTAAAATGCAACAGAATTCAGAAGGAGTTCTCTGTAGATCATTTTCCTAACCACTCAAAGCTATATTGTGGAACAATGTTGCCCGCTTCCGCACTATTTCTTATTCCTACTTTTACCTATCATATAAACTTCCTACTTTTACCTATCATAAAAACTGATTCCTACTTTTACCTATCATATATATACTTTTACCTATTCATATAAAATGAGAGTAATAATACATGATATTTATCCGATTCGATAAAATATTGCAAGAATGTGACTGTAGCATCAAGTTGATTGTATCTGAGAGACACAATGTGCATTTTAAATTTGGGAAAAATGACCGATTTTTTTTTTTAAATTTGTTTGCAGAGGTATTTTTATATTTATAATGATATGAATTGTTAAAAAAATAATTTAATTACACTGCCGTTAAAGAGTAAGTTTATCTGGGGTTACTTGCATATTAAGGTATAGGGAAATTCAAGAGAAATCCTTAGATATGGGTCCCATTCTTCTACAAAAAATCATTAGACATCGGCCCAGTTTCCTTAAAACAGCCTCAAAACATGGTTAGAAAACAATTTTTCAGAATAGGTATTTATTTGAAGCAAATTCCAAATGGATACTTTTTACTACCAAAATGACCCTTGAAATGGGTAACGGTTTTGTAGTATTCAGCACAGCTCGACCAAAGTATATCTGAGTTTTATATCGTAAATATTTTTCAATAACTAACCTTTAACAATTACTTGGAACTGACAATCAGTGATAGTTTCGTTGCTTGGATCATACACTACATAAGTAATATTTGTGTGTCCGATAGGGAAAGTGTCTCCAGGACGATGAGTTGACCACACCCAGACGTCGTCCTTCCCACCGTGCACTATTGGCTCCTCCCACGTGACTACTGCGTCCGGGGATCCTTTATCTGTTGGCACTTCCATACTTGACGGACAGGTAATATTCACTCCTGCTCTCGTTAAAAACAATGAATAAAAAGTGCACCAGTTCGTGTAATTTAACGACAATATCACTGTAAAAACTGTAGATACAAGTTTTATGTAAATATTCAGAAGAATTGCTGAAATAGTGGTTTTTTTTAACAGAATCTGCAAAAATACATCCATGTCTAAAATTGTATGCTATTTTCTGGGGTAAATTTCAGGCATGATCTTATAAAAGACCGCGTGGACCACTGCGTTTCGGGGATCCTTCATCTATTATCACCATACCTGACATACAGATTTATTTCTGCTCACGTTAAAAATGAATAAAAGATTGTGTCAGTTCAGGAATTATTTATGCCTTATTAGAAATTAATGTATTATAACGGGTCCCGTCAATGACGGTTTTAGTTGGCAGCAATATTATCCTGTAATATTGGGCAGCAATATTATCCTGTAATTCCAAGGAAAACCCTTAAATTTACGGCTTTCACTGTAATATATAACCGTGATATCGTTGTAAAATGTAGATTTTACAAGTTGTACAAATATACAGCCAATTTAAAAACTGTTTGTTACTTTTTTAACCTATTCCGTAAAAATATATACATTCTAAAGATTAGGGCATTTCATGGCTTTATTAGAGAGGGTCACATTTGAGATTTTACAGGTTTTACCGGTAGATATTAAAAAAATACACTAATATCCAACAGTTTAAAGTTGAAAATGGTATCGGGACTTCTCGGAGACCCTATGCTTGATCGCTCAGCTTTTGTGCTATTCTGGTCCGATAATATGGTCCTGGTCATGGAGTATATGTTCCTGGAGCATAAATAATTTGGAAAAATATTCCGAGTCAAATATACTCTAGGAGCATATTTGGCTGTGCTCCTAGAGCATATTTAAATTCACAATGTTCCAGGAATATATGGCAAATATGCTCCTGGAGCAGTGGAGAAATATTCTGTCAAATACTGATCCAGGAGCATATTTGCCATATGCTCCTGGAGCATGTGCATTCAAATTTGACTTAGACTATTTCTCCAGATTATATATGCTCCAGGACCATATGTACCTGAAGCACATGGTCAAGGTCCATATTATCGGGCCAAGATCGATAAGATAAGGATATTTTCGTAAGAATGGGATCCACCTATTACCTTCGATGTCAACAAAGAAAGAACACGATGCTGTATTTTCAGATGCATCTGTTGTCCAACATTCAACTTTCGTTTCACCGATTGGAAAGAGATAGTCGTGTTGGTGACTACATTCAACAGGATTCGTATATCCAGAATTGTCAGTAGCATTTGGAAATGTAAAGTTCATTACTGGAATATCAGGCGGCTCTGTGTATTCTGTTATGTTATCCGGGCATTGGATTATGGGTTTCTCAAGATCTGAAATATAGAAACGAAAGATTTTAGATGCAGGTTGTATCTGGTTTTGTCTTAACTTTCCTCTGATCTTGCGTGTATTCTGTTATGTTATGCGGGCATTGGATCAGTGTTGGATTATGGGTTTATCAAGATCTGAAATATTGGAACACAATATTTCGACACAGATCTCAAGTGTTAACAAAACATGAACTCTCACTCACAGGGGTTGCATGAAGTGGCAATGCTGCCTGCCCCTCACTTCTTTCCATTCTGAATAGAACCACTACAAGTCTATTCTTTCACACATGTAGAGTGATAGTTAATATATTATTGCGTTGAATTGAAACTGATGCTTATTACAAACTATATGACCTTAGTCGAATTAACATTTGGGGGTTCGTTCTCGCTTTACACCGCTGACGTTTGATTTCTGGGTTGAGCCATTGGTTTTAAGTGTAATTGGTTTCCAGTCCAAGCTCGCTCTGACAAGTTTTATCCGGGTGCTCCGGTTTCCTCATGCCTCTAAAACTGGATTCCCTTGTTCTGGTTTAATGTACATGGTTCATGAGTCATTTGAGGCCACGGAAATCTCCAGGACAACCACGATTGACTACCAGACGCCGACTGCTTAAAGTGACATGAGGAGATTTTTTTAGGATACGAATTTCTCTCAAATTGTACAGAATCGATTGCAGACCACCTACCAAGAACGTTCTGAAGGTTTATTGGACAAACAAGTACAAAAGAAACCGCAAACCTTGTTTTGAACTTGCCTGACTATCGTAATTGTCCCCATAGAACACCGTGCTTTGACTTTCTGTCGTGCACGACAGAAAGTACTAAATCATCATATTATTACATAAAGACGACGTATTCGGCTTATTCACTTCAGGTGTGATCTAATACATTGGAAAGCATTCCAAATATGCAAAAAACCCGGGTTTGAAAGAAATTGGGGCGCTTCTTTCTGGAAATCTCCTCATGTCTCTTTAATCTGTGCCGTAGAGCCCGGAAAATGCCAAGAGCCGTCTTCGTCGTTTGTGGAGAAGACACTATGGAATCAACGTTTCCCGCCAAATTGTAAATCGGAGATTGCTTCAACATGGTTACCGAGCAAGATGAATGACCAAATGTCCACGCCTAACCGTTCACCACAGAGTTGCTCGACTTCGCTGGGCTAGGGAGTACAGAAGATTACAGCTCGGACACTGCGACACGTTTGTTTATATGGACGAGAGCCGCTACAACAAAAAAAGCATCCTTGACCATCAAGATCGAAGACAAGGGTTCGTCGATTACGTGGTGAGAACCTCCGATATGACTTATTCAGGAATTGACTCAAGGTGGTGGCGGCTCAGTGATGGATGGGCCGGTATCATTATGGAGGAAAAATGGCAACTGGTGATGCCAGATGAAAACATGAACTCGGGCGTGTACCATGGACATTCGGAAACTACTGCTGCCACATGCAAGAAGGGTTTACAATTTTCGGCTGCAAAACGACAACGCCACGTCCGCACAGGGGCCGTTGTAGTGAGACAAGCATAGGGGGGTGGAGCAGATACCATGGCCTGCTTGCTCCCTGATAGAAAACCTATCGAGCATACCTGGGATCCTTAGGCCCCAGCCATCAATGGCAGGGACAAATCTTTCCCAAACTCTACAGGAGTTAGCTCGGCTCTGACCCAATTACACAGGTTTAACAATCGCGTGAATTTAACTTTATTACCGTCCCGCACCTTACAATAGCCTCATTATGCAGTACTCAATCACCACGTATGAGCGACCGCCACAGGCAAAATTACGATGCATGTTATGCTCTTTGACTCCGCCCAGCCCAGCCCAGCCTGTGTTAAATGAACCGTAAAGGCTTGCAGAGTACTTATATAACGGGCACTTGCAAATCAGACAAATTCAGAAAATTGGTCAATTGTAAAATTGTTTTATGATAGGTGTCGGTTAGAACAACCTTTGAACGACTTAAGAAATATTGTAGTATTGTGGCCAGGAGTTAAAATGGGTGACACGGTTCTACTTCAAAGTTATTGTTCGAAATTTGCACTGAAAAAAAGCCTTTTACTTCGTTTTTTTTCAAATTACCTATATAGATTATTTTCAAATTCTTAAGAGACTGCGGTGTTTCCTTTAGATTGCAACGATATCTTACTTATTGCAATCATTTGATGGGTTCGTCTAAATTTTTTTAAAGATTTCACCTGGTAAACTCCTATTGGCTGCGCAACTGTCTCATTATGTGGCGAAGTATTACATTGAAATGGCATAGATGGCGCCTTGTTGGATTATGAACATCTGATGAAACTTGTGAATGGGATGCTCTGCCCATTGACATCATAAACAACCTTGTGAACAGTATGCTCTCGACGTCTTGACGCACTGATTCAATCCAGGGGTGGCCCGAACCTCTATATTAGTGACTGTTACATTTGAAAACAGATTATTGAACATTTCCACATGTTTCGATGCATGAAATCGCCCAAACATGTAAACTGATTGATGTGAAAAAATTGTAACAAAATCCTTAAATCTGCTGTTCAAATAACCCCTTTTCCTTTCAGCTAAGGAAACAGTTGGTAAAGGGTGTGGTTTGTGTGTGTGGTGTGGGTGTGTGTGTGTGTGTGCGTGTTGTGTGTGGTGTGTTTTCGGTGCGCACGTTTTGGTGTAGTCGTGTGTGTTTTCTTACCTATACGGTTTACTCAAGTAACAGCTTGCTCTTATCATGTCTCCTCTTTCTTCACCCAATACGTCCTTCCAAGTTGGTTCCAATAAGGAATGCGTCACCTGAGTGTCGTAATTTTGACGTAACATTGAGCCGGTCCTTCGTGTCATTTGGCTATTTACTTCTGGCCACGTTCACAACTGCTGTAGGCATGCCAGTGTCATTGGGCTGAATGATATCGTCTGGACTTGATTGTCAACTGAATAGTGTAAAATATTAGATTAAAAGGTTTAAAATAAGAGAGATAATGGTTGCAGTTATTATGTCTGAGAAGTCACAAATGAAAAAAATTATACTTGTACATCTGGATTCATATTTTAGCTTAATATCGACGTAATTTAAAAAATTGAGTTTAAACAAAACGGCCCGTATTCCAGAAACTTGTTTCGCTAAAGCGAACGATTTTAGCTAAAGCGCCGTATTTAAATTGCGTTTCAGCTAAATGCGTTAAATATTTTTAAATAAACCATTTGGTGCTTAACCAGAAGCTTTGAACACAGCAATTCGTCGTGGTTTTTTAAGACGCTAACTTGAGTGTTACAAAGGCCCCTATTTGTCTTAATTGGGTTGCGTGCACAAAGTTACCTGGCTTCCGTAGCGTTAAGTGCTACAACCATCTGGACAGAATGATAGCGCCATTGCAGTTGCAATGACAGTGCAATGACACCGTGCACTTAAAGCAAACACACACTAAAACAACTTCTTATAAAAACCTATCCCTAGCCCGTATTTTAAATATTTCGATGCATTTTGCGATTTAAAATTTGAGTTTAACTTTTAAACTCATTTTCTTGGACATGCGTTTCTTAAAGCAATTTTTTCTCTCATATAACGATCGCGTAGCTTAAACCCCACCCGCTAAACACATTTTGGGAATACGGGCCTAATGTTTTACCATTGTCTTACTTAAATAGAAGCTATATTAACACACGAGTAAACAACCTCGCGATCGTCGTTATTTAAAAGACGCTACATATAATAAGTGTAACCCAAGATCCTATATTGCGTTTTAAAAAATGGTTGAGCGCACCAAGTGGTATTGCGGTTTTCCATATCGTTTAGGGTAATCGCCAATATGAACAAGAATTTGTTTGGCCTAAAATTTGCAACAGAAACAATTTTTGTGTTATCATACTTCTAAATTGTCACAGAATAATGTGTCAAGAGGCTAGAAAAATCAACAATGGGAAACATGTCAAAAATAGGAGGTAAATTTTGTACAGGGTTAAAAGTAAAAGAGGTCCAATTGTTTTGAAACAAACACCAACTTATTCATCTGGTTATGAGGATTTAAAAAATATATAGTTTGCCATATATACGGTCATTATTTTCAGGATTATAGACTCATAACGGTTCATGGTCATCCTGTGGGTCATCCTTTCAGAGTGCTCCGATTTTGACGAAACTAGTCTCAAATTGTTTGAATGGTCATATCCTAGAACATAAAATGCATATTTGCCCTGCATTTGTCATTTTAGTAAGTAAATTAGACGGTAAGCGTTAATGACCCCAGAGGACATGTAGACCATTGTTACATTTTGACCTCTAATTACATGACCAAATGGTGAAATGAGTGCGAGTATTGTATTCCCTGGTCATTTGGGACTATATGAAGAATTTGGGGCCATTTTGAAAAGAATCGGAGCATTCGGAAAATGTTACCCTAGGATGACCTTGAAACTTTATTGCCCTATAACTATTAAACTATAACCCACAGATAGGGAAAACTATACCTTTTTTAATAGGACATGGCCAAAATGTCCAAATCATCACACATAGTCTATGTAATGTTATTAATATTGATACCTTTGACTCTTATTATTGAACATCTTAAAGAGAAGTTGCCAAAGTTACACCAGAACACAAAAAACACAAAAAATATTGAGAAAATCGGTTAAAAATCAGGGTAAAAACAACTTGAAAATAAGATTTGTGAAAATCAATAAAAAAAATTAGGGTCGGTATACTTTTGTACAGGGCTTGATTTTCAAAATTAGGGTAGGGCGGGTTACTCCAATACAACATTTTTTTTGGCCTTACGGCACAGAAACTGCAGACAGATCAGAGATACTAGAAATAGGTGCAGAGTTTTATCAAGACCTGTACAACACAACAAAAACACAAACGAATAGTGTACAAGGGCAACAAAAAAAGGTGACGAGGAAGAGCCTCCTATATTACAGAAGGAGGTGGGGAAGGCCATGGAGGAAATGAAGGAAAGCAAAGTTCCAGGCATTGATGAAATCACCAGTGACATCATAAAAACTTGTGGTCACGAGGCAGTCATACAGCTCACAAAGTTATACAACCAGATCTTAGGAACAAAGAAAATACCCAAAAAGTGTTAAGAGGCAAAAAGTATCCTACTACACAAAAGGGAAGGAAAGGAGATTAAGAAAACTATCGCCCCATCAGCGTTCTGTCCATGTATACAGATTTCACAAAGATAATCAAAAAACGACTGAAAGGTACCTTGGATCAACATCAACCCAGAGAACAAGTAAGGTTTTAGCGAGTTTTCCACCACAGATCATCTACAGGATATAAATAAACTAATTGAAAAGTCAAATGCAGTCAAACTTGATTCTCTCGCTTGTATTGTAGACTAACAGAAAGATCTGCCACGTTATCAAACAGCGCAAATAAGTGGTCTTTTTCAGGGAATACAATGTTACAAAAAACATTGACTACGTTACCGTACGTATGTGTGTATGTTCAGCAGAATAAAGCGGAAACTTCGGATGTGTATCTAATCAAGTCGTTAAACACAATGGTAGATTTCCTGACGGTAAGGATAGCTATAAACAATCAGTTTATATAAGGGCGTAGCCCAGAAAGTTGTTAGCGCGATTTAGCTAAAGCGAATGTTTATCTATGAAATAAACGTTTTCCTAAGTAAACACAATTCCAGAAAGGAGTTTAAAGAGTTAAACATAATTTGAACTCGCTTAAATGCATCGCAATTTAAACTAGGTACGGGGCGAGTTTAAGAAGTGTTTTAGTGAGCAGCAATTGTAGAATATAAGTACTTAGAACAACTGGGTGTGGTAACCATAACATAAAAGAGAAGGAAACGCGCGCTCAACAATTTCTTTTAAAACGCACCACTTAGGATTCTTTCTGTACATCATGTAGCCGTCTTTAAATAACGGGACGTTGTTACGTGCGTTTAAAGCTCTGTTAAGGGCAGTGGGAACCCACGTGCTTTGTTTTACACGAATTTCGATTTTTGCACCTTTTAAACATCACACTGGTTCTATCGTTACCAAGAGAGGTTATCCACTGCAGACCATTTGAGCTGTATTTTTGACGGCTTTAAAAACAGCTATTTGGACCATTAAGTCACAAAACCACATGGTTTTAATGGCGGGACGTTAAGCACATTTCCCAGCCGTCAGAGCAAGGCGCAGCATGCGCGTCGCGCGGTGAAATTTTTGCTTGCGCTTAGTAAATATGAGCTCGGTGTTGCTGCGTAATGAAGCGGCGGGGGTTAAATGTACTTTTGCGCGAACGCATCTTGAAAACGAAAAACAATATTTGAAAATGTAAACAAAGCGCTAATTTAGACCAGATGAAATTAAATTTTCTTTTGATTTCTGGAGTTGGAGGCAAAAAAGCGTTTGTTCAATAGTACATTAAAGATGTATTTTCACATGTGCACAACCTCTCCATTTGAAGTTAAAGATAAGTTTATTGAGAAGAGACAGCTGAAATGCCGTGAAAAGTCACTTTTTTTACTAAACCCGATTTTCTCCATGTTCAATTTTCGCAAATTTGGCAAATTTCAGACAAGATAATTTCAAAAAAATACTTGAAGTAAAAGGTATAGTTTAACCTTTCCTACGGATAGCAATCTTCTCTAGGGACGGTTTCTCAATTTTTCATTTTCGATTTTTAAATAAAGATATTCTCCAAATTATCTACATACAAATTTGGAAAAGAAAGGTAAAAAATCATACTTTTTTGACATTTTCCCTTAGATTTCGAAAAAGTTAAGCTCTATTTTAAAAAGGAAAAAAAACGTCCCTAGACCCTCCCCTCTCCAAATTGTCTGTTAATAAAAAAAAACTAAGAACTCATGACAATTCAAATGTTTTTGCTTAGGCGGTCTGAAAATTTTGGGGCACAAATAGTTTGTTTAGTATTTTTCTCAAAATACGGAAAGTTTTACATTATCGATGCCATTCATCAGGTGTATCGTTCAATTTCTTTCTAGCAATGTATCTTTACTACAATAATCAAATATTGCAAAGTTACAACCAAAATATGATACTCGGAAATCAAAGGTAAACTGCCCTTAAGTAAGCACATGTGTTAAAAAGAGTTAAAAAAAAAAAACCGCGTTTTGCTTAAGTCAATATTTAAATACCCATGAGTACGGCGCTTTTAAGCTAAAATCGCGTTTAGTTAAACAAGTTTATGGAATATGGGCCAAGGAGATGATAGGAACTTTAAGGGAAAATACCGAAACGAGACCGCCAACTCAGGGTCTAAATTGAGTGTTCTAGTATTTTATTACAACTAGCCGTTCTATTTGTCGTTTGATTATTGATATCGGTAATTAACTTATCAAATGAATAGTACATGGGGTAATGTAATAATGTTTTGGTTATTTTTTATATACAATTTGACCATAGTGTTCCAATACAGACTGGCTGGCGAATCTGAACATCATGGGGGTCATTTAAAAATGTGTTCTTGGGTTTTATAAGGGGGAGGAAATTTGTACAGGGGTAAACAATAAAAGTTGTTAACTTGTTTTAAAATTTTACCAATATTTCGTTTTGTGCAAAGGTTTTCTAAAAAGGTATAGTTTGCCATATTTACGACCTACAATAGGCTCAAGAAAGTTCAAGTTCATTATTATAGAATGGTCGTTTGGTTGAAAAATGCGTTTAACTCGTCATTGAGGTCATAGATCTGTGTGTCACCTTCAAAGTAGACTTTTACGATATGACAATAGTGGTCTCACAAAGACCCTGTGGACCACGGCATATCTTGCCATCGTTCATTATAACCGTGGGGGTTTTAACGTCATTGACAACGCGATTTGTATATTTTCGGCTTTTATATAGTAAGACGAATAATTTGGCACCATTTTTGAAACAAACCGATGAATCTGAAATTTTACCCCCAGCGTGACCTTGAACCCATTTTTCCTTGCAACTCTTTTTCTATAACCCTCAGATAGGGCAAACTATACCTTTCTGCAATCCTTGAAAGACACTGAACATGATGGTATACTTTAAAACATTTTGGTCCCTTTTATATTTTGACCTCTGTATAAACCTTTCCCCCTAGAATACACCCAAGAACACATTTTAAAAAATGACACCCATGATTTTTGGAATCCTCATACAATTTTGATTTAGAAAAACCTTGGTTCCAAGATTGTATATGAAATTTTCACAAAAACACAGTTCCACATGTACTACAATACAGAGACGCGATCAACGTAAAAATAATGTAGAAAATCTCTGAAATGTCTTAATAATGTTGTAATTAATTGATTACTGCAAACACAATGTGGGGAATCTTGGGGAAACACCTCAATATTTATAGTATGCTAGTTCTTATCGCTGAAGTGGCTCGTTGGACGCACTAATATCAATAAGTAAATAACATTTGAGATAACAGTCCGCAGCAGGTCTGCAGCGACTAGTCTTGCTGTAAACACTGTGGCCCGTATTCCAGAAACATTTTTAGCTAAACGCAATTTTAGCTTAACCCTAAAAGGCCCGGGGGGGGGATTCGCCCCTCGACATTTTTCGTATCTCACCTATTTGTTATTTTTTCACGCCGAAACGCATACTTTTTTCTTTGAAGCCTCTGCGCTCGATAGAAGACCAATTTTTAAACAAAATCGACCTACGGTTATGACGCGGCGTACGTATTCGCGCACGGAATGCGAGAAAAGCTATATCCCAGTGAAATTAAACGGAACAGCAGAAATCCTATTTTTTGCTGCTAAGGATACAGGGACACTAGTTTTATCTTATTGTATTTGTTTCTTGTAGTAAGAGCATGTGTGCGCATACTTTGACACACATAATGGCCAAAAAAATCCAAATTTGCTTGAAAAAATGGCGAAAAACAATGAATTTTGCGAGTTTTTGAGATTTTTTAGCATTTATGTATTGTTTGTAGCTTTTTTGGTATCAATGCACTCAGGAGGGTCATAGTTATCCATTGGTCCCACACCTATGGAAGTTTTCATCAATCCGTTTTCCGATATACTTGGGCGAATTCCGCCCACCCCCCACCCCCCTCCCCACCCCCCGGCGGTGAATGTCCCAAAAAGCCCCGACTCCTTTAGGGTTAAAATGCCTGAATATAAATTGCACTAAAGCAAAACGCGTTTAAATATTTTAACCATTTGCTTATTTAAACGGAAACTTTAAACATAAGGCCGTATTCCAGAAACGTTGTTTGCTCAAACGCGATTAGCTTAAAATCGCCGTAATTTTAAATTGCGTTTAAGCAAAACGCGTTTAAATATTTTAAAACATGTTGGTTTTGCTAAACAGAAGCTTTAAACACGGGCAACATCGTAGTTATTGAAAGACGCTAACTTGATCGTATAAGGCCCTATTGTGTTTTAATGGTTGCGCGCCCAAAGTGTATCACAGCTTTCAGTAGCGTTTAGGTGATTACCACCAACTGGGCGCGACTGATAAGCAACATATTGTTTTCAATTCGAGAGTGCAATGGGCCGTACACTTGCGGAAACACACCTAAAAACACTTCTTACAACTAGCCCCGCGTACCTAGTTTAAATTTCGATGCATTTGGCGGAAGTTAAAATCGCGTTTAACTTTAAACTTCTTTTTGGAATTGCGTTTACCTTAAACGATACGTTTATCTCACATATAAACGTTCGCTTAGCTTAAATCGCGCTAAACACCTTTTGGAATACGGGCCAAGGCATATTTTGGTCTACAAATAAGCCAATTAGATAAACATTTTTTTTCCTTCCGAGAGTTACGTGTGTTGCAAGGATAAGACAGGACCTCATGATCTTAAGAACAGTTGTAAATCATGAGTTCGAAACCTGCTACAGTTAACGCGTTTATGTCCTTCTGCAAGAAAATAATATCAATTGCCCGTTCTCGACCCAAGAATGTTTAAAAATCTTTAAAAACTTACCTTCTATAAAATTGCAATCCACTTCTTTCGTTCCATTTATCCCGTCGGGTACTGTACACGTTATTTGGGAAAAGCTGTGGTCAAGTGCATGTCCATAAGATATGTGATATCCCCAACCATATACAAATCCAACGAATTTGACATCATTCCGCACGTGGGTGATACTATTAATGCGAGAATTGACGAGTTCCCTTCTAGCCACGCATTGATTCCCCGCCGTTAGGAAATCTAGCCAGTCACTACGGTCAAATTGCTCACCGTTAAATAACACGTCGTTTAAATGGTCCGCAGGGAATATCACGGTAGATAATTGCTGGATATCAAGTAGGTATTCATGTAAAAACTTGCAAAATATATGGAGTTGAGATATTGTTCTTCAGGTGGGACTACCATCATTAGAGGATCACCTGTCAGATTATCAGATTTCAAACCTTTGGCAAATGACAACTATAACCGGTTTCGTAGAGGTTATTAAAGTGACATGATTGATGTCTGTAATGTCCTTGTATAGTAAGATCCTGCGTTCAGTAACAAAATTCACTTCAGAGTGTATCGTTAAATTTGTATTATCTCTTACAGCGACAACTCGAAAAACATACCCTGACCAGGACGACAGCAATGGCGCGATGACGAACAACGCCTACCAAGATGTATACTGGAGGCCAATTATGCTGCAATGTGATCACAGTAAAGGGTGTCTGATGGCACTAGCGTGCATTCTCCACCTGAAATGAGACTGACCGGAGAATCTGCTACAATCTTAAGGCCTGTAAAATCTAAATTGTATCTTAATTGTATAGACTGGTATGATGAAAGCACGACTTCGATTTCATCATCATTCAGTTGGTGGTATTGAAATTCATTTGAAAATGTGATATCATTAAATGTCATTCCTGGAAGTCTCTTAACAACTACTTTAGTTGGAGCTGTATTACTAATAATCATGATCTCAGCGGGAATGTCGTAAGTTATTGGTGGTTCATAATTTGCAATGAAAAATTCATGACCAAACGCGGATTCAAAAGGGACTACTGGGTAAGAAGCAAGACTTCTTGTGACATTGGATAAGGCAGTGACAAAGATGTCACGATCTGCAGTAATTACAATTGTACCATTCTGCACGGGATTGTTTCGATCGGCTTCTGCTTCGTCAGGAGCTTCTATAGTTTGCATCTGGTTTGCGTCCAACGTTACTTGTACATACCACGATATACCAGGAGCAGCAATACTGATATTGGTTATGTCCGAGCTGGTGGAGTGAAGCTGAATATTGAGTGCTAAATCGGGCTCCAAGAAATTAGTAAGGAAGCAAAACACGAAGTGTTTCCCCGATAAGGTGTTAGCAAGAGGTGTATCATGTGCCAATACGTCTGCTGATAAAAAGAGCCACATAATAAAATATAAGCAAACCAAAAAAATGCAAGATTTGAAAGAGTTTTGATCGTATTACATTACTTATGTAAATAACCACACATCTTGTGATGAAAGGTTTGTGCAAGATGTTTTGCAAATACTATTTGAAAATACTAATTGAAAGCTTTCAGTTTTTATAAAGGCATACAAGTTAGTTATTATCATCTCAATGAGTGCCAGTGAAAGTAGAACACCAACACAGAACAATGATCTTAAAGGTGTTTTTCACCATTACACCATTACGTAAAATAGCATTAGCATGAATCTTAGGCCACAGACTCAAATATCCAGCAAATTAATAGCGGGGACTTTACATTTTTGGTGTAATTGCAAATTGGCCGCCTTTGGTAGCAAGGGAATAAAAGAAATACTCAACCTGCCTAGTTGTTAGAGGGCAAATTTTATCTGATATACTTATTTTGCTATGATAGGTTTAATCAAGAAGGAAGATGGACTGTCAAACATAATATATATTATGGTATTATCACAAACAAAACAAGGCTAGAGCATATACTGTATTTATGGCGGTCACAGAGGGTATTTTGGGGGATTTCCCACTCCAGCGCGAAGCGCGAAAAACACATGATTGTCTTAAAGGTCCCAGGAAATGCAAATAGAATTGATGTGGTTTGTGTCAAGTCTACAAGGTGGACCAGAAAGCATTCAATATTTAGGTTGGTGATGACATCATTTGTGTGGTACTATTGATTTATCAGAGAGTAATGGAAAATTCTAGGTGACTGGTGTGAATCTTTCATGACACTGATTGATAATCAATAGTTTCACAAATGATGTAACTGGTAGTGTATTCTTTTTTGGCCCTGTTTATTGCAATGGAATGTCCCACAAAGATTTGGAGTAGGTTTATCATCTCATTTCCTGAGACCTTTAACAAGACATATTCTATACATAAGTTTGATATAAATAATGTCAATTGTCAATTGCTGGGATACTTCATGAATATGACAAAAGATAGAATGGCAAACTGCCGTCCAAAATAAAAGTGATAAGGTGTGCTTTAGGCTCACACAAATAAACTTTGTTACACTTGCTTGAAAAGAAAATATGTTGAAAAGTACGCTAATGAAACTAGTAGCACATGGTGCATATTTTATGTTTGGGCAACCATGTGGATTTTCTGGCAATATAGTGATCAGATCACATCACTAACCATTTCTCGTGCTTAAAAATTTGAGAGTTGGGCCAAAATTTTGTCTCTCTCAGAAATATTTAAGAGAGTTTTAATGGTTTTAAACATGGTATCGGCCATATTGGATTTTCAAAAATGCCACTGAACCAAAATTTTGCACACCCTCAAAAAATTATTGGGTTAGGTTCTAATGAACTAAAATCTATCGATAGAAAAAGTCTGTACTCTATTTCCATCCTTCGGGTTCTGTGCATATATTTCCACCTGACTATGAGGGAATCCTAATATCCTATAGGATTTTACAGCATGTCCCAAAATAAAGGCAATCCTCTTAGACGGTGCTATAAATTCAAAATTATTTCATAAACATTGAAATTGTGCGCTATATTCGTAAAGCCTGTCCTTTTCTCCTCATACTGTTTCAATTTCATCTGATTTGTTTCATTGGTTTGAAACAAAGGCGATTTCGTAAGTGCACTACAAATTTAAGTTGTTCCAAGTTCGAATATTGAATAACAATCAAAGTATGCTTAAAGTTCGCTATAGCTTCGTCCCCAGGGACCCCAGATTTTACCGGAAGTGGTCAAAACTTTGGTATCTGAAGAGCTACTATTTTTCTCATTACCCTGTGAAATCTTACGGCTAGGATGTTTGGGTTTGGAACAAAAATGTGGGGAATACAAATTCACGTTTTCAGTTCTCACATGAAAACGGGTTGAAATATATATCGGCGTTTACAGATGGTGTTTTGGGGTGAAGGCTATTCTATCCAAAATGAAAACCTTATATACTTAAATTGGATCATCCCCCTTTAAGTACGTAGATGCTTACCTTATTTCTCTTCTGCTGTCTCTTTCTTTATCGTTACCTCTTTATTTGGTTCAATTAACTTAACACTCTTAACTAAATATTAAACATTTAAAGACAACGTTCTGCCAAATAAGGAAATTCTCTGTCACAATATCTGTCAGAGTGTTTGGTTTAAAGCCACTATCAGCCATTTTTTCCAAAATCAAAATGCCCGTTTGTCTCTAAATTGCTTAAACAAAGCATTAAAATCGTAATTTCTTGACAAATAAGGCTTGTTACGCTTAGCCACTTGATTTAGCCACGCGATTTGTTTACATTTTGAAAAAAATCGCTGATAGTGGCTTTAACTCAATTTTGATTTTCAGTGGTTCCTGGAATGCCGGTTGTTTGTTTGTTTGTTTGTTGTTGTTGTTTTCTATAAAATGGTCCACACCACATGTCGTTAACATCCATTCATTGGCATTTTCCCTCCGGTGCAATTTACGATATTTAAACAGATCTGCCGTATACACTGAAGATAAAACATTTGCCAAGTTGCTAAGTTACTATTCTAAATATGAGTATAGGAAAACACTGCAGAGACGATAAGAGAAAACAATACCGACAAAATATTTTATTAATTTATTTTGAAAAACAAGAGGCAGGATTAGTACCAGGAGATTTTTGTAGATGAAAGACGTTTTATTCATTGCCAAGGGAAACCGCTTCAACGATCATCCAGGCAAACTTGAATGTGGATTTGAGAGTTGTGCCAAAATAGCTTTGATTTCAAAACAGGTGAACCGTATTGGACAAATATTGGATATGATATATGAAAATAGTTCGCCATTTAGAATCTGTTACAAAATTTGAATAATTCTCAGTAATTTTAAAATTAAAGCACCAATTACAAGGATTGCATTTATTTGGGACACTCTGTAATTTTTTAGAAAACAGTTGGCTCCAATCTCTTGCTCATTT
The DNA here is from genome assembly GCA_023653785.1 of Ophioderma brevispina. Lineage (NCBI taxonomy): Eukaryota > Metazoa > Echinodermata > Ophiuroidea > Amphilepidida > Ophiodermatidae > Ophioderma > Ophioderma brevispina. Next base: position 56,833 of record JAMKCH010014619.1, read on the forward strand.
ACTAAAATTTAAAATGAACTACCTAAAAAATAGAAAAACAAAAAAGACCAAAAAAACCCATAAAACATAAATGAAAAAATAATAAAATAAAAGAAACGCCCTAAGACATCTTTATCTGACACTGAGCCACTTATAGATTTGAACAATGCAGTTTTGTTTCTTAAAAAAATCTTCGACAATTAGAATTAAATTTCAATTATCTAACCTTTGCAAAGGACTATCATCAGCAGCAAAATCAGCGTTTTCCTCCAAAGTTGCAGACGACCCATAGCGTTGGTAGTTCTCTTCATTTTCCCAGAGACATTCAGATTTGATCTGTTAGCCATCACTTGCCTTGTCTGGCCCACAGGTTGTATTTCCTGATCATTTATGTACCGTTGTGTTAGGAGTATCAGATGTATATCCCCAGTATTGTGATAAAATGAGGGCGCTCCGTGCGCCACATCCAAACATAGGCGATGGCGGCCAAGAAATCCCAATTGTACACGATGTCATTGGTTTAACACGTAAAGTGGAATCTTCACGAAAAAATGCTGATTTTTTTCATATAAGGCAATATTTTCTTATACCAAAACGGTTGGAACTGAAGAATCAACTCCACAGTAAGGCTTATTTCTGTTTTTTTGGTATGAATAACGGACGAGGACGAGGTCCTACTATGTGGGTTATGAAAACACCCATGCCTTGATCGACCCATATCAAAGTGCCTAAATCAGTTTGTGGTTTGTTTCTGTATTGTTGTAGTCTATTTTGATTCGTTTGGTGAGTTGCTATTTTCAAGCGGTGGCGGCCAAGCCTCATTCATTATAGCAACTCACCAAAAATATCAAACGAAATTACAACAATACTGAGTGCAAACCACAAACCAATTTGGGTGCTTTAATGTGGGTCGATCATGGGTGTTCCATGACTTACATACGACCTCGTCCTCGTTCATTATTCATACAAAAAAATCAGAAATAACCCTTCCAGTGGAGTTGATTCTTCAACTCCAACGGTTATGGAATAAGAAAATATTCCTTGACAACATATAAAAAATTCAGAATTTTTCGTCAAGATTTCGCTTTTACGTGTTAAACCAATGGCGACGTCATGAAATTTGGATTTCTTGGCCGCCCTCCCCTGGCTATATTGAAAGAGGCTTAACCGCCATCGTCTGCCCAAACAAATATCTCACAGAAGGACATAATGGGAATTTCATAACTGAATAAAAACCAAAGGTATGTTTACATCGCATTTTAATCAGTACTCCAAATGCTACTGGAATTTCAAGCGGGTTATTGTGTGGGTTCCCATATCCATGGACGAGGAATGCAGTCAATATAAGGAAGTAAGTTCCAAATTTGGAAGTAATTCCGTTTATAAGGTTTCTGAATTTATCATTTAGTCTATTTTTAATGATAAGATTTAAAGATCCGCTCATACCTTGCTGCCCTGTGGCGTTGCCGATAATCGACAATTTCTTCCGCAACTCAACGCACTTATTATGCAATTAATTGAACTTCATTGCGGTACCACGATTCAGTACCCTTAAGTGACCGGATGATATTTTTTTTTTAGTATACGATTTCTCTCAAATTTCATGGATCGTTTGTAGACCACCTATCGAGAACGTTTTTCCGAAGGTTTATTAGACAAACCGGTGCAAAAGAAAACGCAACTTGTTTTTGAACTTGCCTATTAATCAGTTATTGTTCCCCATAGAAAACCATGCTTTATGCTGGCAGCATCAACCATTTTTAGAGCGTGGTACCGGGCCGGATAATACTTTGTCGTCATCGCTAAAATTGACCGTATGGATTTGGAGTTCATGAAAACGGGTTATTACAAAATTAAAAGTGGTGGCAATTGCATACGACGCCATTTTCCAATGGGAGTTCATCTTAAAGCCCAAACTCAACCATCCTAGAGAGGAGGGGAATGAGGGGCTAATGGGAGAAAAGGCAGAGTGTAAGGAGACAAGGTTGGCCAAGAGACAATTTTAGTGTAAGAAATGTTTTTTTTCTGGGTCAGGAAGTTCAAAACAATTATTCCCAAAATATAACGTTGCATGTGCGAATATTTTTCCAAAATGGCTGACATTGGTATTGACACAAACCTTACCTTTCTTATATATAGCCTATGGAGATGATTGTGGTGTCAAATTAAAGATTTTCTGGGTCCAGGAGTTCAATAAAAACTATTTAAATAACTGTCATGAATATAAAAGTAATGGCAGTTTTCATACGTCACTATTTTCCAAGATGGTCACATAAAAAACAAAATCGTTTATACCTCATGCTATACAACATCTAGGATGACGATTTTGGGGACAAAGTGGATGTTTTTTATGTCCAGGATTTTAACAGCAATATTCTCAAACTGTCAGATGACTCGTTAGTCATGTTATTCATAGACTACACATGTGACACCCAAAATGCGACACCTTGACTACTCTATTTGTATCACCCAAAACATATATCTGGAATTTCCATGGAATTTTGATATTTAGGCCTGGTATTATTTTAATAGAAACTATTAATTTGTTTGCTTCAGATATGTCCAAAAGTAAAATGGCCGAAATTTCGAACAATAAATGGTCATGGTCACCGTGCACAACTACTGGTAGTATATGTTTTGGGGTTTTTCGTTCATAGGAACCATTAGGCGCAGTTAGGAGGTTCTAAGGGGAGTTACTGAGGATCCGTGTTGGTATAATTATCAAGCATCTGGGTTAATCTCTTTTATCACTTTGCCACATTAAGCCTGACATTGTCCGTAAGTTAACACTCTGGTACTTGTACTTAAAATATTGGGCTATCTTGGAAAAAAGTGACTAATGCAAATAAACATCACTTTTATATTCATCCTACAGTGTTTGAGAATAGTTTTATTGAACTCCTTGACCCAGAATACACGCATTTTTACACCAAAAGATCTATTTTGTTATATAATAAGAAATATACGTTTTCTTTGACGAGATGTCGGGCATCTTGAAAATAGCCGTGTATATACATTTCCATGACTCCGACACATTCTGGCAATGTATATTGAACCTCTTGAGCCAGACACTACATATTCCAACAATATCACCATAGTAGTGCTGTTACCTTTAAAATGGCGCCATTTTGGAAAATGTTGATTTAATCCAATTGCCATCACTTTTAATTTTTGTGCATCAGTATTCCAGAACTACACAACACCATGATAATTTTGCTCTGATTGGCACTGTTATTATTCCGGCCGGGTTGGTAGAAACTCTAAGGCACTTTTACCTTGATGCTGCAGCACTACTTTCTGATATTTCTGTCGTGCACGACAGAAACGACAGTAATCATTATCCTAATTACATAAAGACGGCGTATTCGCTTATTTCACTTCAGTGTGAATCTAATAAATTGGTCGCATTCCAAATATGTAAAAAACCGGGTTCGAAAATATGCTGGCGCATCTTCTGGAAGATCTCCTCATGCGCTTAGGCAAGCGGAACCACCCTGAAAAGATGCTTATTTAACAAAAAGCGGCAATATGCCCACAACATCAAAATTTTTGTGTTATATCGAAAATATAGTGTGTGAAGTTATTTGAAGTGCAATCTGCAATAATTTGCTCATGTAGAACAATAAATATCTGGGGTGGCAATTTTCATCACTAGCATACTAATAAGGTAGGCATGTTTTATTTTGAGAAAAATAGTCAATACTTTATCAATTAAGAGCTATCGATTTCGGTCCTTTGATAATTTGCCATGAATCTACCCATAATAGTAAGAAAACCTGACCATAATCTCTTTGATATAAGTATTAACAGGTCGATATTTTCGATTTTTAACATATTTTTGTGATTTTAGCTGTTGTTTTTACTTATAAAAGTTTTTCATAATACATTATATTGGTACATTTCTTCTTGATAATGTACCTAAACATGTTTTCAAGACGGCGGTCCCGGTGGCCATGGTTTGAAGTGTTTTGGTGAAATTTTTCGCTTCGTTTCTCAAGTGCATGCAACCCAAAACTCTGTATTTTTTACCGATCTGCGAGGCGTAAACAACCACGCATTGGGTTTTCCCTTATTTGATCGTTCCGCAGTGATTACCCTTACAATTGAGGGTTTTCGGCTGTAAGCAAAATTCACATATACCACAACATTTGTTTATTTTCAGATTTAGTGTTTCTGGTATGGGAAGGGTAATTCTGACAAACGAAAAGAAGTTCGTTTAAAGAATTTCGTCAACCACTGTTTTTTCGCTATAAAAATTAACATTTTGCAAGCGGAGAATGAATAAGATTCTAAGAGGGACCTTTGGGAGAGCGGCGATATAAGCGTCCGAACCTCCCACATATCCCAAAAGTTTATAAAGGTCAAAATGCTGTTTGCAATCGTAATGAGCAAGTAAATACGGATTTCAATGAGATTTTGGTAAAAATAAGGCCTTTTATATTGACAAAATCCCTGTTGTCGCCAACCTCCCCCTACCACCACAAAATTCACATTTTGCAAAAACAAAAATCCCTCTTGCTCATCCCCATCCCTGAAAAAAAGTCCTGGCTACCGACCTAATTTTTCCGTAGGGGTTATGTAACAATGTACGTGCATGTATTGCTTCAAACCATCACTTTATAAAAAACAATAGCTAAATCTATTAACAGGAGGCCTATATTAAGATTAACGTTTATAGAATATTTCAAGTCGTGAAACTGACAATGGAATTCTAGTTTCAAGGATTTCAATGATGCCTTTCAAATGAAACAATTTGTCCAAAATATTATATCATTATGAAGAATGATAGGAAATAATATACCAAAGGCAAACAAACAATAAACCGAGCAAACAAATTGTTAAAGTAACTCGTACACACTAAACAAAAATGCGCCTTAGAACCTTTTTTGTCCTCTATATGGAACGCTCAAGAATAGAACCCTAAAAAACGGTTCTTACAAATTTGAGAACCGGCCACAAAAGGTTCCTATTACTTGGTGGCTATATTATGACATTATTTGGTGTAAAATTGTTCTAGTGCTCGATACAAGTCCCAATCCACAAGATTTTTTGTAGAAAATGTGATTGTGTCAATGTCACTCCTAAAAGGTAGGCCAATTAACGATATTGAATTTATACCACTTTCCGATAACTGTATTGTTTAAAGGTCCATGGCATGATCTCTAATATCCCCCTCCCCTCACCCCAGATTTTACCGGAAGTTGTCAAAATTGTCTGAAGAAAGCTACCATTTTTCTCATTTACTAAAAGGTATTTGGTTTCAAGCGAAAAAATCCCAATATTAATTTTACAAAGGATTCTATGATTTACATAATCACGTTTCTAGCTCTCGTATCAAAACGGATTAAAATATTGCCATGATTTTTTTTTTCAGATCGGACATTGGGGTAAAGGTCATTCAATCAAAATTAAACACTTTATATATAACTAACGGGTCACCCGCCCCTTTCGGCAAAGTGGGGATTGATAATGGATTTTGGAATCCCCGGAGCGGTGATCACATACTCTCAATCAAGAGTGAATTTCACTTTTACAGGGCTTCACTCCAAAAAGAGTGAAATTTCAAACAAACACTTTAAATTTGGGGATAAATAATCATTTTGTAAATATCAAGAGAAATTGGTATCCAAAAATGTTCTTTGAAGATTGTGAAATTTAAAAGCGATCAAATTTTTGTCTTAAAAGTCGACAATTTGGTAATCGGGATCTACTTTCGCGGCAATCAACTCCGTGGTCTAAAAGGTCTACACCTTAAAAAAATCACTTTCGACAATGATCCGCCTAATCCCCTAAAATGGCCCTTTTTGGACTTTTTGAACATTTAATCACCAAAAAGTGGACTTGCTTGTCAAAATTTATCTAAATTTTGGACCTTTTTATCAAAAATTTTAGCAAAAAGTGGACCTGTTGCCAACTGTTGCCACCTGTCCAAAAGTGGACCTGTTAGCACCTGTTGCCACCCCCCTGCGTACGGGCCTGGAAGAAAGAAATTAGAAATTTCACAATTTTTGTACCAAAGAAACATTTCTCAGCTTAATCCTTTTAGATGGGGTTATTTTTGATGGAAAGCTTTACATCAGGGCAAAAACCAGTACTTTCGATTTTTAAAGGACACCTGGTATGTGAAATCACTCGTTGCACCTTTAAAGCCGTATTTCTCGGTTGAGAAACAAAGTTTTTGAAACAAAATCTCAAATTGAGAAACTTGTGTTTATCATTGTACAGATCTATCTATCTGGTTTTCAGCTTTTTTCACCGAAAAGAAAAAAGGTTTTCTTTTTACTCTGCAAAATAGCTGCCATACACATAGCTCAGACCTTTAAAGTATTTAAGACAAACAAATGAGGTATCAAAATACCGCGATACCTCCTTTATAATCTCTAAATTTCTTACACTAAAATGGAGGAAAATTCTGAATTTAGATTGAAATGTTTAATCTATTACATTTATATTTCAATGCGTTTGGATTTCAACTTTTAATCTAAACTGATAGAATCCAATTAGAATAAATGTTAATGTAAGAAATTTAGAGATAGGCCTGGGTTTTTTTAATGATGAAATTATCTGAAGAATTTATTTTGTCATACAGCCTTTTCAAAGTGTAAATTTGCATATCCGGTGTCTCCTTTGGAAATCCGTAATTATCGTTTCTATTTTATAATTTTCCTTTTTTATTATGTTTTAATTCAAGATTGCGTGGATGCAATGATTAATTTAAAAATATTGAAGAACGTTTCGCAATCAATCACTAATTTACTAATTCATATTGACGATGATGAAAATTTGGGAAAGACATAAAAGAAAATAAAGAGGATTTAAAAGTTCTTTATCATAGAAACATGCTTGCCATAATGAAGACCATTTGTGGGTATTCTGATAATGGCGTGAAATTTCCTGTTATGTAACAGAGCGTGACAGAAATTATACGGTGTACTAGTTAGAACAGGCAGCAACCCTGGCTGGTATTTTACTACACAAAATGAGAGAAACAAGGGCACGTAGAATTTGTTGAATTACATGAATACCGCGTTGTTTCTGGTGCTCAAATTTGCAGTGTTTTGTTTGAACTAAAAAGAAAATACAAAGGTTATTTATGGTAAGCAGAAAATTAACCGAAACTCGACGAAACTGCTTAAAAATGCATTTTTTTCATGAAAAATACAAATTTAACAACCTTTAGTAACTAAACTTTGGAAAACTTCTACTTTATGTTGATAGAGTAACACATTCCTAACATTATGCAAAAAACCGCATGTCCGTAGCTTTCCTGCATTTACTGTAACAGAAGAAAATGCCCATCTACCTCTGGAACACCCTTTTATGCAAATTTCATGCAAATTAGGTAAAAAATCTACATAAATTTCTACATATGCAAATTATTACAGATTTTACAGGCGTATGCGCTAGGATGTTGTTTATTAATTTCTTACAAAATTTTGAAGTTGTGAGACCATTGCCGCTTTTGTGATTTTCAACCTCTCGTCCCGCTTGCTTATCTTTAATAGAGACTGGCAGATGCAGCGAAGTATGAACTAACCCATACTTGTAATTTGATTTACTTCTCTATTTGTGCACTGTTACCTGTCAGTTAACTGTATCTGATGTGACACCGGGTACAACGGTAAAGAATAGGACACTCAATTCAGTTGACTCTTTTACGCAACATTAGTTTCACGCTTTATTCTGTTATCGTCTATGGAGCCCGGACTGTGGCTCCCGGCGGACTATATCTCCTTTCACACATTGTATAGGTATCCTAACAAACCATAAAACTTGCTTCAAGATTTGAGAACCGGCCACAAAAGGTTCCTATTACTTGTGGTGGCTATATTAAGACATTATTTGGTGTAAAATGTTTCTAGTGGCGAATACCAGTCCCATCCCAAGATTTTTTGTAGAAAATGTGATTGTGTCATGTCACTCCTAAAGGTAGGCCAATAACAATTGAATTTATCCCACTTTTCCGATAACTGTATTCGTGTTAAGGTCCTGGCTGATCTCTACTTTCCCCTCCCCTCACCCAGATTTTACCGGAAGTTGTCAAATTGTCTGAAGACAAGCTACCATTTTTCTCATTTACTAAAAGGTATTTGGTTTCAAGCGAAAAAATCCAATATTAATTTATCAAAGGAATTCTATGATTTCATAATCACGTTTCCTAGCTTATCGTATCAAAACGGATTAAATATTGCCATGATATTTTTTTCAGATCGACTTGGGGTTAAGGTCATTCAATCAAATTAAACACTTTATATATAACTAACGGTCACCCCCTTTCATGCCAAGTGGATTGATATGGATTTTGAAATCCGACGGTGATCCCATACTCTCTTAAAATCAGAGTGAATTTCACTTTTACATGGCTCACTCCAAAAGAGGAAAATTTCAAAACCTTTAAATATTTGGGATAAATTAACATTTTGTAATTATCCAAGCGAAATTGGTATCCAAAAATGTTCTTTGAAGATTTGAATTTAAAAGCGATCAAAATTTTTGTCTTAAAAGTCGACAATTTGGTTAATCGGGATCTACTTTCGCGTCAATCAACTTCCCTTTTTGGGGTCTAAAAGGTCTACACCTTAACAAAAATCACTTCGCCAATGATCCTCCCCTATCCCCTCAAATGCCCTTTGTGGCTTTTTGACATTTATCACCAAAAGTGGACTGTTGCAAAATTTATCTAAATTTTGGACCTTTTATCACAAATTTCAGCAACAAGGGACCTGTTGCCACCTGTTTGCCACCTTCCAAAAGTGACCTGTTAGCACCTGTTGCCACCCCCCTGCGTACGGGCCTGGAAGAAAGAAATTAAAATTTCACAATTTTTGTACCAAAGCAAAAGTTCTCAGCTTAATCCTTTTATATGGGGTTATTTTTTGATGGAAAGCTTTACTCAGGGCAAAAATCAGTCCTTTTGATTTTTAAAGGACACCTGGTATGTGAAATCTCCTCGTTGCACCTTTAAAGCCGTATTTCTCGGTAGAGAAACAAAGTTTTTGAAACAAAATCTCAAATTGAGAACTTGTGTTTATGTTTCAGCTTTTTCACCGAAAGAAAAAAGTTTTCTTTTTACTCCTGCAAAATAGCTGCCATACACTAGCTCAGACTTAATATTAAGACAAACAAAGGATGTATCAACATACCGCGATACCTCCTTTATATCTCTAAATTCTACACATAAAATGTAGGCAAATTCTGATGTAGATTGAAATGTTTACTTTTTCATTTATATTTCAATGCGTTTGGATTTCAACTATTTAACTCTAACGGATAGAATCCAATTAGAATAAATGTTAATGTAAGAATTTGAGATAGGCCTGGGTTTTTTTAATGCTGAAATTAATCTGAAGAATTTAGTTTGTCATACAGCCTTTTCAAGTGTAAATGTGCATATCCGGTGTCTCCTTTGAAATCAGTAATTATCGTTTTTCTTTTTTATGAATTTTCTTGTTTATTATGTTTAATTCAAGATTGCGTGGATTCAATGATTATTTTAAAAATATTTGAAGAACGTTTCGCAATCAATCACTAATTGACTAATTCATATGCGATGATGAAAATTTGGGAAAGAAATAAAAAAATAGAGTGATTTAAAGTCTTTTATCATGGAAACATGCTTGCCATAATGAAGACCATTTGTGTGTATCTATAATGGCGTGAAATTTCCCTTTATGTAACAGAGCGTGACAGAAATTTATACGGTGTACAGTTAGAACAGGCAGCAACCCTGGCCTGGTATTTTCTACCCAAATGAGAGAAACAAGGACACGTAGAACTTGTTGAATTACATGAAAACCGTGTTGTTTCTGGTTGCCAAATTTGCAGTGTTTTGTTGAACTAAAAAGACAATACAAGGTTATTATGTAAGCGAAAATTAACCGAAACTCGACGAAACTGCTTAAAAACTCATTTTTTTCATGAAAAATACAATTTAACACCTTTGTACTAAACTTTGGAAAACCTCTACTTTATGTTGATAAGTAACATTCCTACATTATGCAAAAAACCGCATTTCCCCGGAGCTTTCCTGAATTTACTGTAACAGAAGAAAATGCCCATCTACCTCTGGAACACCCTTTTTATGCCAAATTCAGCCAATTATGGTAAAAAAGCATATTTCTACATCTGCAAATTATTTACAGATTTTACAGGCGTATGCGCTAGGTTTGTTTATCTAATTTGATACAAATTTTGAAGTTGTGGGACCATTGCCGCTTTTGTGATTTTCAACCTCTCGTCCCGCTTGCTTATCTTTAATAGAGACTGGCAGATGCGCGAAGTATGAACTAAACCCATACTTGTATTTGTTTTACGTCTCTATTGTGCCACTGTTACCTGTACGTAACTTGATCTGAGTGACGCCGGGACAACGGTAAAGAATAGGGACACTCAATCAGTTGACTCTTTTACGCAACATTAGTTTCAGCTTTATTTGTTATAGTTTGGGAGCCCAGAACTGTGGCTCCCGGCGGACAATCTCCTTTGACACAGCCATTGTATAGGGATCCTAACAAACCATAAAACTTGCTTCAAGTGATCAAACTAAAACAACCTACTGTACTGACACTTACTGCAAACCACGGCAATAGCGTTTTCATTCTTTTTAGTTCTCCTTTTTTTTGCTTTTGTATTTTTTCATTGCAAATGCAAAGGGTACCTTATATAAGAATATTATACACGTTTATCACATTTAAAGCTGCGTCTTGCAAACCGTGGTTTGAACCATGTTACTGTGGCTTTGCAGCGATTTGACGGGACCTATACTTTAGCTGCAAATAACTCTTTTGATTCTGCCTCGGAGCGCCTTTAAGTAAATTTAAAAAAATGAGCATGAATAGAAAATAGCCATCATTTTTGGTAAAGCATATTTCAATGTTATGTCCACTTGAAGATGATAGCTTATAGGAAAATATTCTCTAATCTTTCTGGACTCCGATAGCAATCTAACGGGACCGTCACATCAAAGTCCAAATCTATCGCCAAGGTACATACACACAGATCAATAACTAAACTTTGCAGTCAGTAATCCCGTGGATCAAACTTGAATTGATCCGAAATTGTACCTCAAGGATAATCTTGTCATGAAGCGATATGGCCGCTTAGTAAACAGCGCCCTCGCTAAATGAGGCCGTCCTAAATACCACCTCCAATACCTCAACAATAACTATACTGGTGTCCTAGGTGACTAGTTATGCCGGACCTAACTTGGGAGACTACCGCCTCTCGCCTATTAGTGACTATACTTTTGTCAGTACCAAATTGGCGGGAAATTTTGGGCTATTACTATTATGACACAAATAGCCCTCCTTTAAAAGTTAATACACGGTTGGATACATTAGGACAGACAAGTAATTTAGCTTCGGGATTTTTTCTTTATAAAGAAAGTATAACCAAAATGAAATACACAATGTCCCACTGGCGCCGTCGACCTGATAACTTACATTGTATACTATTTTATGACTGTTAGCAGCCACATGCTTTAACTTTGCCACTTTGCCCCTGCAGTATTTTAATTCCGACAGTTTTGGTTAAAGATATCTAGTGAATCTACAAAACCCGGGGGCGTTGTTCTTGCTTTTGGGTTATGGGTAGGTACTCCGTTTTTCATTATAGAGACTGCTCCAAATGAGACCATTTTATATAGAAATGGGTCGTAAAATTGTATGATCTGCCATAGAGACTTTGGTATTAATGTATAATATGTTAGGTTCAGAGAAAATCACTCTTTCAGTCAGATAGGTGTATCTCCAATGAACAATTTTCGAGAACCCCCACGACAAACCTTTATGAGCTATGTTGCTGTTATACGATTACTGTTCTAATTCAAAGTCCATTTATGCAGTTGAGGCCAAAACGTGAAAAGACACCTGGATATGTATTTGTTACTTGCTCACATCTGTATCTGTATTGAGGTAAGTTAATGTTTACTCTGGTAGTTCAGAATCGATAATCATTTGCGTTGTGGCAGGAGATATAGTCCTCCGGACTCACAGTCCGCCTACAACGGTGAAGAATAGGACACTCGTTTCAATTGACTCTTCACGCAACATTAGTTTCTTCACCGTTGTAGGTGTACTGTGAGTCCGGAGGACTATATCTCCTGCCACACTGGTGTGAAAGTAGATATTGTCCGCCGGGAGCCATAGTCCGGGCTCCATAGACGATAATGGTATAAAGCGTGAAACTAATGCCCTATCCTTTACCGTTGTGGCCGGAATATCGGCGGACTATTACTTCTACACCGGAATTGCAGAAGAGAAGTTTCATTTCATTTCATTGTTCTTCTTTGCACATCCACAAGTCATTGGTAATGACTTTTGGTGGTGTCAGGATTTATTTATGTGAGTAAGCTGTTCCGGGGCCACTTGTATTCATGATACAGACGCTCCTAACATGGCCCGCTTTCATTTCATTTATTGTAGAGTAGGGCAATGTGTACGCACCACCATAAATCGGTAGTATCAATCGTTTTACCCAAACCCCTTGTCTCATTTGATAATTATAGTATGTTCACATTTTTAATCTTCAGAATAATTTAATATTTTTAAATCGATATCATACGGATTTTATATACTATAGGTTGAGTAGCGCAACTGGTAATCTGAAAGTAGACCTTAATCTTCACCAGCCAACTGCTTCTCTCGCTGCTGACCTATGCATATACTAAAATGGAAGATAATCATCCAACAACAGACAATCTAGAACAAACATCCAAAAATGGCACCAGCATCAGTCCAGATGATCAAGGTCATCCTAGACCTGAGAAAGAACTGGAAGAGGAGGGGCAAGTAATGGAGATGAGCCAGCGTGCAGGTTACATGGCATTGAATAAGGATGAACCGGAAGTGACGCACAGACAACCAGGGCTAGAAGACGAAGCTGGTTGCTTTGGAAGGTGCACGAAATCATGCGAAAAGTTGTTTCGGCCATGTTTGGCCAAATATAATAGACTACCACAGGATCCGACTTGCTGCCAGAGATTCAGATATGCATTCATGTGTCCACCTCATGGAACTCTTTCACGCGGTTTTACTTTGGCGCTTATAGCTTTCCTGATATGGGCAGTGATGTGGTCAATCACTGGGGCAGAAGCTTTACCTGGTGGCAACTTATTCGGACTGTATATACTCATCTTGTGTTCTTTTATTGGTGGATGGTTGATTTCCAAGATCTATTTACCTCCTTTATTGGGTAAGTAACATGAATGATTAAAACAGCAGTGTAAATTCGTAATCGACTTAAATCCCGATTCATATGGAGTTCCAGAAATCTTCATATTGTACAGGGGCGGATTTAGAGTCGTCAAAGTGGGGTGGTCCAAGCAAGAGATAAAATCTGCATGTTATCAATTAGGTTCTCATGACTTCCTACTCAGGTACACATGTAGAGTTGTTCGGTAAATGTTAATCCAATCGAAAAAACAATAATCTTAATTGAGATGCTTGTCGATAACACGCAGTCTCAAAGCATTATGTACAATCCATAATGACATTCATTATTACTAAATAACTCTAACTTTCACGTAAATGTCCATCTTATTCTCGGTGTAGATGTTTACTATGATTTGAAATCATCATTTGTTAAACGACCATCGTAACGTACAAAGTTATAAAAATAAAATACCATGTTTGAGGATGCTGCAAAAGCCCCCTTCAGAATGTGAAAGCGTCCGTACAAATCTTGCATTGTAACCTCATGAAGTTTATCGTCAACTCTCAATCGAAGTACAAGATTATTAGACTAGTTTCAACAGGTATGGCAACATTTTTCACCTGTTGTAACACTTGTTTCCACCACAGGCATGCTGATCGTCGGTTTTATGCTCAAGAACATTCCAGTCATCGACGTTGCCGATGACATCCATCAGTCCTGGTCTGCCGCCCTGCGTAATATTGCCTTAGTGGTGATTTTGATCAAGGCTGGGTTGGGCATCGATGCAAATGCATTAAAACGTCTGAGCGGTGTGTGCTTTCGACTAGCCTTCTTTCCATGCACATTAGAGGCATGTATAGCCGCCGCTTTGGGATATGCCTTGCTTGATTTTGCTTGGGACTGGGCATTTATGTTAGGGTAAGTTATCATCATATTGCATGGTGTGGCCCCTACCCCAAAATTTTAATTTGTGGAGAGTGCTTGCCCTAACATTGGAATTGTTACACAATCATTAACTGTTAAATCCTAAAAATAACTACGCATTTACTTTAACATTATGCTATGAAAGCTTTACCAAAGTAGGTTTATTAATTAAAAAAAAAATACAAATTTTAAGTACAACAGTTTCTGCCTTAAGTAATAAAGTTTTCGATTATGAAACTTGAAAAGTGTTTATACAATAAATATGCTGGAATGTTAGCTATCTACCTGGGAACCTGGGCTATAGTCATTAGGAATTGTGGGCGCAGGGTGGAAATGGAGTACAGACTTTTTCTATCGATTGATTTTTGTTTGTATGGACTAAGCCAATAATATCTGGAGGGTGTGCAAAATTTCGTGCAGTGGCATTTTCTAGAAATCCAATATGGCCGCTACCACTCTCAGATACATTCAAATGGCCATAATTTTATGTTCTATATCCAGGTTTTAAAACACGAGGAATCTACTGGACAAGTTCTTGATGTGATTTGATCACAGCATTACAATCAAATCCAATATGGCCACCCCGAAATCCAATATGCCCCGAAATCATCCAATTGACCATAACTCATCAAGTGTTTGTGATAGAGGCATAAATTTAGGCTCTATACCCAGTAGAAGTCATATCTAGCATTTCAAGTGTGTTAACATGCTTACCAATCAAGATGGCAGCTAATATGACTGCCTTTTAAGATCTTTAAAACCTACAAATTGTCATATATTTATAGTATATTGGTCAAAACAAACATGCCAGACGCTAGTTTATAATGTTCAAAGACATAGATCTCATACTTTAAACTTTAATAATCATTTTGGATGCTATAACTATATACAATACAGATGTATCGTAATTTATAGGTTTTAAAGAAAGTAAAAAGACAGCCATATTGGCCCCTATCTTGACATTTTTGCATGTTAACGAAACAAAATGCCAGATAAGGATGTCAAATTGTCAAATACTTATCCCATACCTTCATTTACACCTTTATAATAATAATTAGTTGATGTAACTACATATAATAAAGATATAATATATGTTTTAAATATCTTTAAAGGCGGCTATATTGGCTGCCATCTTGAATATAAAATATGTCGATTACAGAGAAATGCCAAATAAGGGTTTCTAGTAACCAAATACATATATCTCATAAGTGTAAAGCATAAAACATTTATATAGACACTAGATACACGCCTCTACACTGCAAAATGTGGAGAACACTTGACGTGCCTGGATGCTTTCGAAATGCATTCTAGAGGTGTTAAAATAATTCTTGCAGATTATGTTCAATTGTAGCAGCTTTTGGACACATGCAGAACATATTTTATGTATTCAGCTTTAATTCTGCATATCATAAATAGGTATACTGGCGGAATTAAGGTCATTTTAATGACCCCGAGCGCATATTGGACTTTTGAGCAGCCATATTGTATTTTGTGGCAATGTATATGATCAAATCACATTATTAACACTACATCGTGCTTAAACACACCGGAGAACCGCAAAAAATTGTCTCTATCAGAAATATTTTTTTGCACATGGAAGCAGCCATATTGGATTTTCAAAATGCCACTGGGCAAAATTTTGCACACCCTTCAAAAATTATTGGCTTAGGTTATAATAAACTAAAATATATCGATGGAAAAAGTCTGTACTCCATTTCCATCCTTTAGGCTGTGTGCGCAAACTTCCACCTGACTACTAGAAGTAGCCCAGATTCCATTCAGTGGTTTAATTGGTTTAGTGCAGTGAAGCTGAACCATTGCTAAAGCTAGCGAGACAAAGGCAATTCTTGCTGGAACCTGCCCTTAAAAAATGTCTCGCCTCTAGGCTGTTTTTCAATGAAACTGTAACCCGTTATTTATCTGGTCTGCCCACAAAGCTATGCTGGCTGCACATAACCACAGGCCAATTGGCTTAACTGATAAAATCCTGGGTGGGGGGAGGCCCAGGAAATTGCTGGCCAGGTAAAGGGTACGCCTAATTGTGTTCTGAAATAAAGAAATATTTGGACAGTTTCATATTTGGCTGCTTTGAAACGCTAACTAAAATTCAACGACATAGTATCGTTTTGTTAAGAAATAATTTCCTCATTTCCTTGTACATCATCCAGCCTTCGTATAGCTGCTGTCTCGTCCTGCGTGTAGTTCCGTCTATGCTGCTTCTACAAGAACAAGGCTATGGCGTTGGAAAAGGTGTTCCTACAACTATCTACTATAGCAGCGGCTAGCTTGAGAATGTCTTGCATGAGCGCCCATGGTATCGTGCTGGGAATTGCATTTTTCATCAGTGTGTGTTATTTTAATTCACTATCTGCAATAAGGTCTACATATGAACACGTATGATATCAAAAAGAACTTCATTACTGATAACAACAGACAGTACGAATAAGTCTTTTATATGGGTGCAGAGCCCTTGTAATACTTTCTGACTATCATGATTTTGCAACTATATAGGTAATGGTGAATCCAAGGACCGTGGTGTGACACCACACGCAAGGGATCAAAATTGATACAGGAGGACACCTTTTATATATGACAAAGAAATATTTAGATCAAAGGTCAAAAAAGGTAAAAAAAATACTTTTTCTATATTTTTGAAACTTTTGCTTTCTTATTCTTTCTTCCAGTTACCTTTTTCAGGTGGCAAGAGAACTAAATAATTGTTATTTTTGTGCTATTTCTATTTTCTATATTTTCCTTGTATTGACACTCCCGACATGCTTTGAAATTGTAAAATTGCTTACTTACACTTTCCTTCTCAATTACTAAGGATATTATCGTCCTACACGTTGTATTTTCTTCTCAACAGGAAATGTTGATTTTCAAACATACCCACCTCCTGTCCGTTGGTCCATTGGAAATGGTCATAGGCACAGTATTTGGAGTGGCTGCAGGAATACTTCTGTGGTACATACCAGACACTAACAGTTAACTATAAACTAATTTTGATTACTGTGCTTGACGAGTGGGGGACCCTGGGGATCAAATGGTACACTTTCGAAATTGTAATTTGGGGGGTTTATTTTTGTGTTTAATCTTATGTGAGGAATAAATAAAAGGAAATACTTTTAGGGATACAATAGTGCAAATTAACTTTTAACTTGTATCTTTTTAAACAAGAGCTGAACTCCAAAAGCTACCAAAAAGCAGAAGAATCGACATAATGTATAGATAAGGTCAACTAAAAGTGGAAACCAGACCCATTATTATTATCTTTATCAACACATATTATTTCCAGTAATCCCGGACATCTAAAAGAGCAATTAAAAGGATAAAACACGTGTATTCATTTGGATCGGCCCTTTTCTTCTCAACATTCAATTGGAAAGATTTTTATACAAATTGGAGTTTAAAAAATGCGATTTATCTTTGTTCAGTCTGCACACTTGGAAGGGTTTCTCACTAGTATCCTTGGTGGATTGTTGCTCTGTTTGGAAGTAAAATGGCCAATTCCCCTGGGGCGGGCATTGGTTTGTCTCTTTTCAAGCATTTGTTCACCGCTCAAGGATGGCATAGAAACAAGGTAATTTCCGTTAGTGTAAATACATGCAGTGCGTTTTTACAAACGGCCGACAAGGTTTGATAAATGCCATTGTAATTGCACGGTGGGAAGTTCTTTCTCGGCATCCCTGCGGCCATGTGCATTGACTTTCCTTCCTCGTCCGTTTTGGTTAAGTGTTTCCGAATAAGTGTAGGCTACACTAGAGCAGAGTAAGAGAGATAGAGAGAAAATTCTAACGAGGAGGTGGAGCTCTACTGAATGCCAGCAAGAATCAACAACATCCAGTCCATCCATGCAGGTGATTTGAGAAACTGCAAGTCAAATATTTTAAATGTACTTTTGCGAGCCGTCGGTACTATAGATTAGAAGTAGGATCAAATGTGCAAAATCGGCTTGTTCCATGTACAACACTTTAAGACAGAAGAATAAGCCTTAAAATTCAGCTTGTAAAACCTTTGAATTTTCACATCGCGCCACATATGCTTGAACAGATTATGGTATTCGAACAGAATGGGCAAGGTCACAACCTTGGAAGGTCCTACAGGAGATAAACCACTATACCCCAATCGCTATCAGTTTTGAAATCACATAAGACAAGGTCTTGTTTGGCAAAGTTCAAAGAAAGAGGAACAGGGGCAGGCAGACAATGAGATGGGTGGACTCTATATACCATTAACGTGGTCACGAGTACAAACACATTAATGACGATGATGATACGTAGGATACAATGGAGAAATGCTACAGCAACATTCATTCCTTCCATTCACATTCAATTTTTATTTATTTCCATGTTTTTAATATTATGGTGTCATGTTGAGCCTTCTTTCGCTGCGGCCCTGTTTAATGTCACATCACCCTGTGTGTGGCTAACTGATTCAACAACTTAAGTCCAAACAATCGTGCTTTTAAAACACCACAAGTTTACATCTTGAAGAACCCACCCTCAATTCTGAGGGGATGTGGCGGCTGAGCTACTCCCAGAGGAACCTTTTTCCGTATGGCAGCACCAAGTGTGTATCCTGCAGCTGAACGTTGAAGGTCTCACCCATGCTCAGCGTGACATCATCTTACAGCTTCTCCATGGATAGTGCAGTGAAGCTGAACATTGCCTAAAGCTAGCGAGACAAAGCAATTCTTGCTGGAACCTGCACTTAAAAAAAAATGTCTCGCCTCTAGGCTGTTTTTCAATGAACTGTAACCAGACGTTATTTATCTCGTATGCCCACAAACAATGTTGTTGGAGGGATGTAACCACAGGGCCCCAATCTCAACTGATAAAATCCTTGGTGGGGGAGGCCCAGGAAATGCTGGCCAGAGTAAAGGGTTATACGCCTAATTGTGTTCTGAAATAAAGATATGGGACAGTTTCATATATTGCTGCATGAAACTAACTTAAAATCAACGGAAATAGTAGGTTTTTTGTTAAGAAATAATTTCTCATTTTCCTTGTACTCATCCAGCTTCGTAAAATAGCTGCTGATTCCTGCAGGGGAGTCGTCTATGCTGCTTCTACAAGAACAAGGCTATGGCGTTGGCAAAGGTGTTCCTACCCACCCTCTCTCCTATAGCATCGGCTACTGTGAGAAGTTATGCAATTAGCGCCCATGGTATCGTGCTGGGAATTGCATTGTCATCAGTGTGTGTTTTTAGTCACACTCGCCAATAGGTCTACATAGGAACACGTATGATATCAAAAAAGAAGTTCATTACTGATAAAAAAGGCATGCAGTAAGAATAAGTCTTTTATATGGGTGCAGAGCCCTTGTTAATACTTTTGACTATCATGATTTTGCAACTATAGGGTAATGGTGAAACCAACGGACGTGGGTGTGAAACACCGCAAGGGATCAAATTGATTCAGGAGGACACCTTGAGTATAGAACCCAAAGAAAGATTTAGCAAAGGTTGGCACACCTTGTTAAATCTTTATTATGATTTGAAACTTTGCTTCTTAGTCGTGTCTCCAGTCCTTTTCGGTGCAGAGAGAACTAAAATATGGTTTATATTTTGGTATATTTCTATATTTTCCTTTAGATGAACTCAGACATGCGTTGAAATTGTTAAAATTGATTACTACACTTTCCTTCTCAATTACTAAATATTATCGGTTATACACGTTGTATTGTCTCAACAGGAATTTGATTCAACATATTCCGTGGTTACATTGGAAATGGTCATCAGGCCACGTATTGGAGTGGCTGCAGGAATACTTCTGTGGTACATACCAGACAACAAACAGCTGTAAACTATAAACTACGTTTGATTATTTGATTGACGGAGTGGGGAACCTGTGGATCCAAATGGTACAACTTTCTGAAATGTAATTGGGGTTTATTTGTCGTTAACTTATAGGAATGAAGGAATAAATAAAAGGAAAGTACTTTTAGGGATACATAGTGCAAATTAACTGTACTTTATCTTTTTAAACATACTAACTACCAAAAGCTACCAAAGAGACAGTCGACATAAGGTTAGAAAGGTCAACTAAACGGTGGAACCATACCCACATTCTTAATCGTTATCACATAATTATTGCCAGTGAATACCGGGAACATTCGAAAAAGAGCAATTTTAAAGGATAAAAAAACACGTGTATCATTTGGAATCCCCTTGTCTCAAACATTCAATTGGAAAGATTTATCAAACATGGTGTTTAAAATAGAGTATCTTTGTTCAGTCTGCTACAGCTTGGAAGAGTTTTCCTAGTATCCGGTGGTGGATTGTTTGCTCTGTTGGGAAGTAAAATGGCCAAATTCCCTGGGGCACGGGGGCTTGGGTTGTATCATTTTAGCATTTGTACCGCTCAAGGATGGGCAGGAGAAACAAGGTAATATTACGTTAGTGTAAATACAGTGCGTTTTTACACGGCGGACAAGTTTGATAAAGGCATTGTATAGCACGGTGGAAGTTCTTCTCGGGCATTCCACGCGCAGTGCATTGACTTTCTCGTCCGTTGGTAAGTGTCGAAATAAAGTGAGCTACACTAGAGAGGGGAAGAGATGAGAGGAGAGAGAGAGAAATTGAGAAACTGAGGAGGTCGAGCTCTACTGAATGCCAGCAAGATCAACAACCATCCAGTCATCCATGCAGGTGATTTGAGACACTTGCAAGTCAAATAGTTTAAAATGTTAATTGCGAGCCGTCGGTAATATAGAGTAGAAGTGAGATCAGAAGGTCAAAATCGGGCTTTGTTCATGTAGAACTTAGGGACAGAAGAATAAGCTAAAAATTCAAGCTTGTAAAACATTTGAATTTTCACAATCGCCATATCGCCATGTGTAAAAGATTATGGATCGCAGAAGGGGCAAGGGGGTCACCAACTTGGAAGGTTCTACAGGAGATAACAAGACTATACACCAGGATCGAAATCAGTTTGAAATCACGAAGACAAGAGCCTTGGTGCCAAAGTTCAAGAAAGAGGAACAGGGGGCAGGCAGACAATGAGAGGGTGGACTTATATACATTAACGAGGTCACCGAGTACACAGTAATGACGAGTGATGATACGTAGGATACAAGTGGAGAAATTGCTTACAGCTACATTTCATTCATTATTCATTCATTTTTATTTATTTCCCATTAATATATTGGGGTCATGTTGAAGCCTTCTCGCGGGGGCCTGTAATGTCACATCACTGTTGTGGCTAACCTGATTCAACAATTAAGTCCAACACCATAGTGTTTTAAAAAAACCCAGTTAAACATCTTGAGACCACCTCAAATTATAGGCGGCTGAGCTACTCACAGCGGAAAATTTCCATATGGCAAGCACCATAAGGTGTATTCTGCAGCTGAACGTTGAGGTTCACCCATGCTAAAGGTAAATCATTTCTTACCGATCTCAGGGAGAACGGAGTGATATCATCCTCCTCCAAGAAAACTCCAATGCGAATCTGAAGAGAAGCTGCAAATCGAAGGTTTTGACTTATGCTTCATTCCGCACAACAAGCATGGGATCGCTCCTATGGGAGCAAGGCTTACAAGTGAGATAAACCCGCATTTTTCTTCAATGAATTCGCCGAACCAGTGGATAAAATTTGAAGCACTGGGAACCCACTTCACCAACATTAAGCCACCACCAGCTGAGGCAGACTTATTCAACTCCCTTCCAGTAGTTCCAGCGGAGGAAGCTCCTTCGTTCTGCGGAGATTTAACTGTAGAAATACAGCATGGGATACTCCAAACAATGCAAGAATGGCAAAGCGGCTCTTGAAGGGAATTGAAGTGAAGGCCAAGACATCCAAATGCGTGTTGATAGTAAGGATTTCTCACATTACATTCTATTCAAGCAGTCATGGGACATGGACCGGTCCCAGACCTGTCAACAGTCACCAGCGACATCCGATCCCGCTGCTCCAGAAAACGGTCCTCCCTAGATTTCCTAGATCAAGTCATTGCCCTATCTGGTCACCAGTGACGTCAAGGTCACGATCTCCAGCCTCTACAGAACAGAGAAGGAATTTCAGGAAAGCCAACTGGTCCAAGTTCAAAACAAACTCACCAGCGAACGGTATCCAAGGCTGCCAGACCCGGCTTCATTAACATCAACGATGCATATTTGAACCCTTTTTTTCTGCTTCATGCTCCATCAAGCAGCTAAACATTACATTCCAAAAGCGGCAGAAGGTAATCCTACAACCCCTGTTGGGACAAGGGATGCGGACGAGTTTACAAAGCGTATTGTAATACCAACTGCGATCATGATGAGATAGCAAAGGGCAACAGCACTGGATTCTCTTGGCCAAAAGAGACGCACCAGATGGAGGCGGAGATATCACAATATTCAACTTTACCCACTCAATAGCCGCAAGGCCTGGGAAAACACCATCAACAAGCTCAAGGGCCGTTTGTCTTTTTTCCGTTTTTTTTTTTTTTTTTTTTTTCCCCCGCTCTTTTTTTTTTTTCTTTTTTTTTTTTTTTTTTTTTTTTTTTTTGTAGCTGTCCAGCTAAGCAATGTCCTGTCTCTGCAAACTCCAGGCTTCAGTACTTATCAACAATGGAAAGTGGCAAGACCACACTCCACGGGGGGGGCCCACTCTCGTGCGGTTAATGCAGAGATTAAAAAGCTTTATCCCCCAAACCTCACCACAGTCAAGCCCCATGTCCCAACCAATCCCTACGATGAGATCCACCGAAGCAATTAAGAGTTCTCAAGAATGGGAATGCTCCTGGCAATGACAACCATACAGTAAGAATTCTTGAAGAACTATGGCACCCGAAGACGTGTGCGAGGCTCCAACTCTTCCTTTCATTGATGGGAACGTCAAATATTCCCTCCAGATGGAACACTTCAAAGGTCATTGCAATCCTGAAGCCCAAGAAGAAGAGAAACCAGCAAATGACCCAAAGAGTTACAGACCCATCTCGCTACTATCTCCCATCTATAAGTGCTTGAGCGACTGATAATCGGCAGGATCAATGATACGGTCGAGGCAAATTTACCCCGCACCAAGCTGGATTTCGAGGAGGGAAATCAACAAAACTGATCAGCTAGCCAGACTAGTTAATGACATCGAGACAGCCTTCCAGAAGCGCAGAAGATGGAGCAGTCTTCATAGACTAACTGCTGCGTACGATACAGTATGGCACCGAGGTCTCTACCTCAAGCTACTGCAAAATCTTCCCTGAGTCAAGCTTGTCAAGTTCATTTGATTCTCATCCAAGACAGATCTTTCGTCCTGAGGAGCCATCAAATGGGCAACGCAGTAGAAAGCGCAAACTTTGGAATGGTGTCTCACAGGTTCTGTCCTGGCACCAGTCTTTAACAATATACGTCTCAGATATGCCAAAGTGGAGGAGATTGTTCGACAGATACCCTACGCAGACGAACACGGACTTGGAAATAGCTGCTATTGCTTTGAGTCATTTTAGAAAACCAGTGTTTGCAGAAAGGGACCTAATCATGTAAAGCAAATTCTCCACGATGGCACTGAAAACTCCCCAGCAACCCCAAGACCGTCAGCTCTGTTTGTTTTCCACCTTGCAAATCGAAGCGCGAAAAGAGAACCTCAACATCACTCTAGATGGCGAATAAATGTCACACGCCCCAACACCGAAGTACCTATGCGTTACAATGGACCGCCCCAGCATTACTTTCAATCAATACACCAGGGCAGTTGCTGCCAAGACTCAGTCTCGTTCAACCTCCTCAGAAGGCTCGCAGGAACTGGATGGGTTGCATCCTTTGAAACCTTAACATACATCAACTGTTGCCTTGGCATTTACTCCACCGCTGAATACTCTGCACCAGTATGGAGTCACAGCGTACATTCACACAAGATTGATGTGGTTCTGAATGATGCAATGAGGACTTGTTAGTGGTTGCCTTTGGCGACGCCTGTAGAATACTTCCAATCTGTCTTGGCATTAGCTCGTGCAAAACCTCTTAGGAGGAACTTCTGACGATCAGCTCGCCAAGAATGTGAATGAACTGGTAGCTTAATCCCACCACCAAACCCCTTTGAGGATCAGAGAATTCCACGGAATCACTTTGCTACCAAATCCTGCACACTGCAGTCAACAGTCTCCCTATCGATCAACCTGGATCAATGACAGATGGTATGAGCAATGGATTCCTCTACTTTGAACCTAAAGCAGTTGTGGACAGCCCATATAGCCAGCCAAAGGCGTTGACTTGATAGGAAAGCAGGGGTCAACCTCAACAGACTCAGAAGACACTGCTGGTCGTACAAAGAACTTCCATCAGAAGATCGGAGTAGAACTTCACCAAACTGCGATGTGGAGAGTCACAAACAATTAGCCACATATCATAGATGACTGTGAGGTCTTACAAGTCCCCAGAGGAAATTCAGGCCTGATCAACCTGGATGATGAAACTAATCAGCTGGTTAAAGCCGGATTCTTCCACTGTGATTTTGGACGTGCACGAACGAATATTATGCAGACAAACGTACAGGATAAACATGATGGAGGAGATGCAACAAAAAAGCAAAGCCTGAATAACCATTGCACCACCAAATACCATAATACATCACAAACACCACTAAGACCCAAACAACAAATAGTGACATACTAGACAAAAAGAACGACTAATGACAGTGTCTCAAAACCCCTAAGATACAATTTCATTACACATTGAACAACTTGTGCCAATATGACACGAAAGGAGGACAGAGGCTGCCTACGATAATGAATAACCTTAATAGAAGCAGATAAAACCAATTCAAATAAAAATGGAAGCTTTGAGGAAGTACATTGTCCACTGCGTTCCAAAAAGTGATCAAAAGTTAAAGGGAGGACATGTGTACACCGGAACTCTGTGCCCATCTCTCTTTCGAAGTGATTGGGTCAGACTCTACCATATAATAATTGCCTAGGGGATCGATACACTTCGAAGCTTCCCTCCACAGCAAACGTCTGTTAATTCCCAGCAATCTGAAATAATAGAAGTGCCCATTTATACGACTTATAACTTAGAAAACGAAGATGATGTACGACATGTTATCTGTTTGTCGTGATTATGCCACAGAGTTTAACCAAAAAGACTCGGCATGTTTCTGTCGATATGTGCCAAATTCGATTAATTTTTGAAAGTTTTCAAGCTATACATTTTGTTGTTTAGTATTGCTCTTTCACTAAAACACCCTTGCTTGTAAAAAGGCGTGCGAAAATGGCCGAGATAGAACGCCTGTGAAAAACCCCCAAACCAAAAGTTGCCAGTTTTTGAGCTTTCCAGGCGTTCTACAAGAGCAAGACCTAGGGCAACATAATGGATATTTTGAAAAACTTTCAATAAATTATTATCGACATGGCACAATGACTGATCGAAAAACATGCGAGATACTTTTTGTGCCAAGTGTTTTCAATGCCTGTTGATCTTACACCTTCAATAAGAGTTTGAATCAGTTCTTTTTGTCATATAGGGAAGTGATTAATGGACATGTGACTTTGTTGTCCTTGACAAATAGGATCCAGTGAAGGAAATGGTTGCCAGCGTTGGATTCTCTTTGAAACCATTTACTTTGCGTCTAATTGGAGATTGAGGTGGCACTGGACTAATTGCGAACAATCTTTATAGGTTAAGGATCATTTAGATAATAAGTTGCAATACTATACTTATACTCGAATTAAGTCAGGGAAGTTGAAAGGCTGGTAAGGTCTTTAGATAATAATAAGTTACAACACTATACTTACTCGAATTAAGTCAGGGAATTCAGAATTTTCATGGGGGGGGCACATGGAAGTGGGGCTCTGCGCTAATTGACACGCTATGCAAACAGGATATTGCCCTGTTACTTTCGGCGCGAGGTTTATAAGTACGGGTGCTCAACAAAAATTGCAGCCGCTTGGGCAGACTGTTATTAAACAGTTTTTAAATCGGCAATCGGCATGTTACAGAACCATGTTTCGTCAAACGTGAATAAGTCAAAAACATCAAAAAACTTATAAAACCGCTTTGGTTGAATAGGTCAATCTTCGGAGTTCGACATTTAAAATCGTTTTTAACATTTTAAAACATTATAAGCAAAAGTGTTTTAAACTGTGTTTTTGTGCGGGGTTGCGTTGTTCTTTTCTAGGTTATGGCTTGCTTATTCTATTGGTTGGTTTAACTGTGAGAGTAACGATGCGGCATATCTGTAACAGTGCGGACACGGACTCAATTTCAAAGAAAGATTCTTCATGCAATGGTGCTTGGCTTCCGAAGGCTACTGTTCAGGTAAGAGCAATGGGGAAAGAATGAAGAGTACAAGGCAAACCCTGCTTGACCGCGCCGCAAATGACCCTTCTGAGTAAAAACACAGTTCTGCGCATATATTGTGACACCAATCAATACTCCCATTGGATCTCAATTCAAACTGGTTTCCACTGCGAAATAGCGGCATATTTGCAATGGCAACGTAGTAAACATAAATGTCACCCTGCACAGAGAGACCAGTTTGTGTTCAGAAATGACAAAGGACACCGACTCAAATAGTACATTCACGTCACTTATATCGCGCATAAACTACGACACCAACACTCACCACACGGAAAGTATGATTTGGAATTTATTTCAGCTTGCGATTAGCCGAGACCAGCCCGGATTTTCCCATTATTATTGCGCATTATAATTTTGACCACCTGAGGGCTAAGAAGTCTTTCGAACGTCATGAACACAGTGCAGAATTTACCGAAAAACTTCCCAAGCTGTATCACAATGACGCCGCTCTTCAATTTGTAGGGCGGAAACCAGTTGCGTTGTATTCGGAAAACCAATTGGAAGCAGGTTTGTTGTGTCCAGTATAAATCAAGTACCCACTATCACTTAAAAAGCAACAAAATGTATATAAAATATTCAAAGTTTTATAATTTTTGAAGGAAAGTGGGTGAGTGGAGTTGGGCCGATTTTATTGAATTCATCATGAGCCTCGATGGAGTGAAGGGGTAAAAGTGAAAAAATATCCGTTTAGGGACGACGTGTGGTTTATTTCACGTTCAAACAAAACACGCCCCCAGTTGACCATATTAGTCTATTCAGTTAGCAGTGTTTCAATAAGTTGTTGTTTTACACTTGTCTGCATATTTCAGGCTGCATGGGATCTCTTGCTTTGGACGAAGCAGGAAGTTGAATGCGGGAAAAGATAAGAGGCTGAAGACAAGGCACACCGGTGGGACATGCTACATAAATTACAAAATCCGAAGAAAAAGGAAAGTCTTCAACGAAAAATAAACATTCGTGAATAGCTTTGAAGAGAAATAACACGAACACATTGTTTTTCAAGTTTTTCCAATCAAAGATATGTCATTTAATGAATAAAATAACATACAAGAATATAAATAAAAGGAAATGAATAAAATAAATGAAAATGCAATGATTTCGGATAGCTTTTGCGGTCTTGTGTCTGAGGGTGAACTGGTTATTCAAAACCGTCTTATTAATGAATGATGTTTGGAAATAATTGTTTTGAAAAACTTTCCTGTGTGGCCAGTTAGCCTGGTGTAGAAAAGTAATTAAGGCCGATGTACTCATATTCCGACTACAACGGTTAAAGAATGAGGGTATTCAATTCAGTTGCTCTCTTCACGCAACATTATTGTCACGCTTTATTTCAGTTTCGTCTATGGAGCCCCGGACTGTGGCTCCAGGCGGGCTGTAATAGGCTTTCCACAAACGGATTCAGATGAAGCATATCATATTTGAGAAAATTAGGACAAGAATCTACAATATTGTCTATACTGATTACATGTTTTCCAAAGTCCAAAAATGTATTTCTAATTTGCAGCTCTTGTTACACTGGCGGTGTTTCCCTTGTAGTTACTGCCCCTATTGGTGCTTATAGCCATCGCCTTAGAGGACCAAATGCTACAAAAATCTAAACGGGGTGACGACGACAGTCATATTAAAGAGGTTCGTTCTTCAGATTCAGGATTCCAAAGAGATTGGTTAAGCTTGAAAGGGCATGGATCGAGGAGCATCAAAGTCTCGAGAAGAAGAGTAATGACATTTGGATGAAGATTGTTTGTAAAGGCATTCACGCTAGAAAGTAAAAGGTTGCTTCCATATCCGTCCCGAACCTACTATAGAGACGGCACAATCTTAAGGGCTACCTCTTATAGGCGTGTTTACTGACCTTGATAACCAAAATAAAAATAACTCTTCACAAGGACCGCATAATGCTTGCAATTATGAAACTATTTCATCAAATTGAAAGTACTAAATTTAAAGGAAAGAAAAGTGAAACCCTTGTTTTGTTAAATAAGAAAAGTGTTGAACAATCAATTGTGTTGGAAGATTGTTTTGTCGCGATCAACGGAAATATATGTTTGGGTATTTTAATGCAAAATTTAGTTGGCTTCATACACGAATAAAACTAAGTTGATCAAAAGCTAGATTTTATGTACCGTTTGTACCCCCCCATGGCTCTTAGCATGGATGGAAGTGGTAATGGAGCAGGGTCCGTCGTTTTGATCTAGTTAGTCTTAGGTAGTACGTCATCCGTCGTCAATCCAGAAGATACAAATGATTATTCAATTTCAATCAAAATTAGAGGCACAAAACAAACCACCTATTAAGCCGGTATAAAAGATTCTAGTCACGACGCCTATCCCCGACGTCCAATCGCACATGTGTAGTACATCCTCACACATATGCAAATAACAATAAGACTCTTAGGCTATCTATAGCAGACAGCTCGATTCAAGGCCAACGGCTCTGACTGATCCTAAGTTTAAAGGCCAGACTCAGAGATTTCCTGAAGAGGGCGCCCTCAATTCCAAAAAAAATCGTGCTGTTTTTGCAATGTCATAATGTTTGTCCATATTACTAATAATGTGGGACA
>JAMKCH010014620.1:0-24991 GCA_023653785.1 Ophioderma brevispina
TAAGATTTTTTTATTTTCCTTGGGGGCATTTTGTTGGAAGTTTACAACCTATCAGTCTGCAATTTTCTCGGTTCCTCTTTCCAACCTTTACACAATTATGAAGATAGTGATCGAGTTGAATAAAATGCTACATATGGCCTAATTTGCATATCGTTCCACCAAAAATGTGCACACACAGGCATTTTGGGAGAAGTTTACAAGCATCTATACCTGTATTTTTCAACATGCGAACTCGTATGACGCCGATGCAGTAAATATGTCCCCTCCGAATATTGGATCACTATGACTACTAAAACTGCAAACTGCAAACCAGTCCACCCTTAATTTTGCCCCCACTTTTTTTTTAAAAAAAAACTTGAAAAAGAAATGGTTACCTTTTGGTAAATGACTCAAGAAATCTTACAAATTTCAGCATGCAAAAAAATCGCCTAAATTCAAATTTAGTAAATATTATAATTTACTCAATTTGGCAACACTATTGTTGAAAAAAAATCAGCGTGACCACATTGGAAATTTGCTTGGACCCACACGATTTCTGGAAAGGTGTGAAACACCGAAGTTACATATTTTCACCTTTTCCAAGAATGTCACAGGCTGGCACACCAAAAGACTGCCCCACATGTAACCAGTCAAAAAAACCTTTCAATGAAAACATGGGTAACTACATATATTAATAATACCTTTGTTGTGGTATACTTTGCCCCCACCTAGCAATTACGCTAATTCGCATATTAATTAGCTCTGTGCCATATGTTAATATTTCCCAAAATACGGCCCCAATGTAATCAGGTCGCGAACTCCTCAGTCCTCTTCATTCCACCAAATTACATCCTTATACGCCTACTGAACTCCAGAAACTTGTACACAGGCCGTGCGGGAAATTTCATATTATGCAAATAATCTTTTACTCATATTTTACACCCCAAACTAATAGTTTTGAGAACTCATCAACCCGCTTCTTTTCCACCAGTTATATCCGCGTCGTCCCTGACCGGAACTCCAGATAATCGTAGCACAATATATGGCCACACTGTTGACATTTTCTGTGCATATTTGACGCTTTGTTTCTCCTTGAACCTTTTCCCCTACCCCCTGAACAAGACCCATGGGAGGGACCCTGGGGTTAAGATTACATGGTAGTAGTGGTTTCCACCGCCTACAATATACCCAAGTTTGGCTTGCTCTCGCTCAATCCAGAAAAAAGATAGGCCCAAATGTTCCAGGTTACATTTTTATCACGGACATACTACATAACGGCAATATTGAACCTTTTCCTTGACCATTTCCACCTTTTCCCTATTCCACCCTACCCCCTGACAGACCCAAGGGGAGGACACTGGGGTATGAATTACATGGTTGTAGGGGGGTTTTCCTCTCCTACATATCCCCAAGTTTTTGGGCTGCTCTAGCCATCCGAAAAAAAAAGATATGCCCAAATGTTCCAGGGTTAACATTTTATCACGGACATCATACGGACATACGACGGAGCCCATTTTATAGTCCTCCTGAACTTCGTTCGGCGGGACATAACCCCAGTTAAAGCAACTTGCTTGTCTCTCATCCAAAGCCCTTTTTTAATGCATGGTCTCCAAATGCCTGGTTTGAAATCACTAGCATTACAAAAACCCTATCCACTTTTATGCGAGTGCCCCCCCCCCCCCAATGACGCCAGAGTAATGGAGGATTTCAGGGGTAATACGAAAAAATTGCAAACGGAGGGGGATATGAAATTTTTCATCAAGGAGGCGGGGGAACAATGATTTTCAGGGGAATGTGAATTTTTGTAATGGAAGCGAAGGTTAAATGCAATATTATTTGCTGAAAAAAAAGTGAAATCCTCCTTCCCCCGTGTACAAATACAATAATTGACCGTTCCCCCCTAAAATAAGAAGTATCCTTTAAGAAGCAATTTAGAAACCGCTAGTAGGAGACAGTAGGTCGTCAAACAGTGTGAATTTCGCCGCGGATTGTGATAAAATGACCGTTGGTTTAAATGCTTTACCTCTACAATCGAAGCCATAACCCTTGCTACAAGCACCTTTCCTCCCCATAACAATGGCACAACGGATGATTTAAACTGTCTATATGATTACATACTTCATATGCACATCTTTACATCATCACTTCGTCAAAAAGCACAGCAACGAGAACACACAGTGTGCAACAGGGTTGGCCAATTCAGGTTTAGCATTACACAATAAAGCTGGTTTCCATGGTGGTGATTTCAGCATTACCCATTTTAGAGTCTCCTAATTTGAGTGCTGTAGTTATCAAATTGCTTTGAAAAAACTACAAATCCCTTTTATCTATATATATGTATATATATAATATTAACTAAGCCCCTAAAAAACAATAATATATAAATAAAAAAATTAAGAATAAAATAATCAAAAAAAAATAAAAGATATAAAGATAACAAAAAAAATTCTAATCTACATCATCACTGTGCTCAATCTCCTATCTCCTCACCTCTCGAGCATCCCTCACTATCGATATCCCCAACACCTCCTCCCCTCTCCCCCCTCCCATCGTCTAATTATAACCCCCCACACCTGTGTATAGCTGGAAGTTTTTTCAGAGAAAAAAAAATTGTAGATTTTGCAAATTCTACCTCAACAACCACAACACCCCATTCAAATGTCATCCGAACTTTCCAGAAACTGTGTCAATTCCTTCAAAAATGTGTATAGCCGTCGTGACAATTTTTAAATCACCAAGGATGTTTTATATAATTGTCATGGTAAAAAATGCTATAACAATTCCAAAATTGGTGTATCGTCACTTCAAAATGGTTAGCATTTTGCTACGCTAAAAGGAATTTGCGCACTGTCAGCCGGAAACCGCACTCCGAGGCCTCGGGCGTACAAGGGGGCACGTTTCAGAGGGGGCAATCTCCCGGTTTTTGAGGCAATTTTCCTAGTTGGAGGTGGTTTAGAAGGCAAGTTTTCCTGGTTGTTGGTAAAAATGTCCCATTGAGCTGGCAAAAAAGGGCTGATTTAGCATTATTTTCCAGCATTTTTTTCCCGGTCCAAGTCCTCTGAGGGGGCAAACCTGCCCCCCACCTGTTACGCCCTGGAAGGCCTGTATCCAGTCCACAACACTCCAATTTACCCATTAATGTCAGTCACGTCAGTCAATTTAAAATGCGAGGCACTATCAAGTGTTTTGCCAAATCAGCGTGACTACTTTGATCATGCGTTTCCAATGGGTTTAGAAAGGTGATCAAAAACTTGCTCGTGTTTGTGAGATGACTTATACGCCAGTATCTCACACGATAGCTCCCAACACACATTTAGTTTTTGTTGCCTTTTTAAGAATTAAGAAAGAATATTCAGCAGGAATGACTAATTGTACATTATTTCTTTAAAATGCTTTGCTCTCTCAGCTCCCTAACCACACGAGACGTTCAACCCACCAGTAGATCTCACCGTGAGAAGTACAACTATGTTTTCTTACAAATCTGCCACTTTTTTCAATCTGCATTTTTTTCCTGTTGTAACTTGTGCTTTGCTTTTGTGTCAAAAGCGCCTAGTGCAATTTTTGTATTGGTTTTTTGGCGTTTTAATTTCTTATAAATGTTTCAGGTATTATTATTTTATTCTTGCCTAAGACACATTTTGTATTTGGTCAAATTTCAAAATTTTCTGAACATCCCTACTTCCAGGCTCAGGGCAGTTTGTAATTCATAAAATGCAACCCTAAATCCCGGGCCCTAAATATACCATCAAAAACACCCATTCTTTAATTGGAATGACCTTTTTGGTTACAGAATCGCCCATTTTTAGAGTGTGGACAGCAAGTACCAAATCAACCACCATTTGAAATGTTTCATTGCAGAAGAAGTTCCTTTTAGTCGGACAGTGGCAGTGCCATAGGCAAGAACAATATGAATAAGCAGACTGCCCTGTACTCATGGCTACCATAATTTCTTGGACATGTTAGAATGTATGGCCCGCTTCCTCCCCCTCCCCCTCCTCCTCGTGTTCCGCTAGCATAACTCATAACTCCACATTTTGCCTCAACACATGTGTGGTCATTCATTAATGACCACATCATGTTCAAAGACAATATGTGGAGTAATGCTTAGCACTAGCAGAACTGCTTCCCCTCCCCCCGCCAAACAGGCGCACCATGTGTGGCCCTTAGATGCTGTACCACACATGCACACGATCAACAGGGGTGTTTGTTATGGGGGTCCAAAAATTATGAGCGCAGGCATGGATCCTAAATAAATCGCATAACACACCCGTCACAACGAAGTGGAGGCCTAAGGCATACTGGGAAAGAATTAGATTCGGAAAGATTTAGTATTCTGCCACAGGCTACGGATTCGGCATGTTAAAGGTGCCGAATTTTAAGTGGTGGGCAGAATCTAAATTCATCCCAAAACGAGATTTCCATAAAAGAGCGCCCCCAATTTTATTTTTTCTTAACCAGGTTTTTTACATAGTTAGAATGCTTTCCAATGATTAGATCACACCCTGATGAAGTGAATAAGGTTTAAAAGAGACACTATCATGATTGCTAAATGCAGCAAACCGAAAAAATCATCAAAATCAAGATTTTTTGCATGTAAGGAACAACGACGGTACCTAACATAACATACCCTGCCACGATAGACCGGAAGCAAACCTAATACTGACAGAACGGAAGAGTTTAGTCTGACTGGTCCGTTCGACACTTACTACAAACACGTAATTGAAGGGAGGATCGTATCTTGGAAAAACCAACTGACTGCCGTTTTCTTCCTTTTCTTGAAGTTCTATCTAATTCCAAAGCTGTAAAAGGTAACTTCTGAGAATTCTACAGACTTATCCTTACTTGAAGGCGATCCTTCCTTCCTGCAATTTCAAATATTTTTGTTTCAAATCATTGATAGTGCTTTTAGACAAGCCAAATACTAAAATATCATCACCCCACAATGACACTGCCCCAGTAACTGCAGAAATTTGGTAAAAACAAAATGTTTAAAAAAAAAAAGTTATTACTCTAACCAGTCCCTGAATATGACATTAACACATTACACCTTACCATAGAATTACAAATTGCAGCTTTACATTGACCAAATTGTGACTTGAAAACTTAGGAAAAAATAAGTTTAGAGAAAGCTCGTGGCAAAACTTTGCTGCTTAGCTGCGCCGCTCTTTGTGTACCAAATCAAGTGTAATATGAAACGGAACTCTAGAACACCTAGAATTACATGTGTACTACATTTGTAGTACGCTTGCTCAGTTGTGAAAACGAAATCATGGAAAAATGATTGATATTTTTTGGGTGAAATGATTTGAAATGATACGTGTCCAAGTGTAGGACCAGACACTACCTGTTTGCAGTCAGAACAGGAAACAGCAGCAATACTGCCTCTTGTGCGAAAGTAATTACAAGCCTTAGTTTGACAAGATCTGGCTTCTTTCGTCTTGTTACTTTTTAGTCTGTGAGTGTGTCGTGACTGTGTCCCTGTTGTGATTATAAAAGGAACTTCGACCGTGATGAACGTTTTGTATGGGGGCGGACGCTGCATCACGGTAGAAGCACGTCCGTATACAATAACCTGTAGCGGTGCAATGGCGTGTAAAATGAAGGGTCCGAAGCAAAAAGGTTTCGGCAAATATTCACCGTTTTTCGGAGCTAATAAAAACTGTTAAATTTCCTCGCCGTAAAACCTGGCACTAACCACTTGTAACCGCAGAAGGTCTTTTTATCATAAATTCAGGGGAAATCCGCCGACATTAATTGTATGTTCCACACCGTGACGACAGCGGCAATACTAGCGTCATTACTAACATGTGAGAAGCAAATTGTCGATGTCTATTTGTTTATTTCTAAGCCTTTTGCAAATCGTGTGATGATTTGTATTATAACGTTTAGTACACTTGGGTGAGTATTTTTATCTGAGTTGTATTGTGCATTCAGTAAATTTGCTGCTACACACGTTTTTGAGTACACTGTCTGCAAACCTAAATAGAGCGGCATAACGAAAAACGGTCATTCGATTAAAGAATGCGTCTGATTTGCTCGTATTTAGGGTTGCATTGCGAACTATTGTGATTGTGAATTAGCCGGTCCTCATTGGTCGGGGAGGTCGGATTTTTTGGCATCCGTCGGAAAATTAGCACTCTAAATGCCCAGTAATCATGTGTATCTCGGTCTCAACAGGGAAATGTAGGCAGTAGTATAAGTGTGAAGCTCATCTCACGTACGAGTTTTAACTTAAGCCTTAAGGGAGCACAAACAACCGCTCCGTTGTTTCCTGGTTAATTGATGCGCATGCGTCTGATATTGAGTGAATAATCTATTTTTAGATGCCCGTTAGCGTCGGCGATTTCCACCGGCAACACCGGAAACCTGAAGTACAAAATCCCTTTTCGCGTGAAATTATCTTACAGAAATGTATACGAATGTCAGAGAACAAAAACATTGGAGGGCTGCATGACGACATTAAGGTAAAAGGGTGGATGTTTGATCATCACTTGGGATGAATTTAGTATTCTGCCACCAGCTTAAAATTATGCACCTTTAACATGCGGTTTAATATTGTTACGTTGCCGATTCCGTAGCCTGTGGCAAAGACTAAATCTTTCCCTAACGGTGCACTATTTGCCGCTGCCAGTGCATTCATCACCGCCATCTTAAAATAGACAGCTTTGAACATAAAAATACATGCCGGGGGTGCAGGCCAAGAAGTACGTAATTAAAAAATCAAGTTAGCAGCCTCAAATCAAATTCGAAATCCACGTGCCTACGTATTTTGGTAGTATGCGAACAGTATAATACTATGCAAAACCTTATCCTATTTTGTCAACCCAAGCTGGCCAAGCTAGTCTGGTTTCCCACAGACTTACATGGGCCTAAGATATTATCTAAGAGAAAAGTGATAAGAAGCGTGTTACGTCATTAGCTTGAGGTTTGCATCCGAATACGCACCAAAACGTGTGAAGGCGATAAGCTATTGTAACAAGGGTCACATTTATGGCTGAAATTCTATATAAAAGACACCGTTTCAAAACTGCATGCAAGGGTAAGAGCTGACTTCTAACTATTCATTTGTCCCATTACTTTCCGTTTTTAAAAATAGTTGCGAGTTTAGAAAAATGGGCATAACTTCTGGAAACCATATGTCCTTCAGAGTTATTTGATCTAAGGGGGGCGCGCTGTTTATTTTGGGTTGGCGAAGGAGGTCACGTATCAGAAACGAATCCCTCTGCCAGAAGGCGAATTTCATTATTTACACTAATCACGGTCTATAATTGCCGGTTGAAACGCGAATACAAACATGTCACTGAACGTCACATGTATGAACCCGTGCTGTAGGTCGTGACAGTAAGACCACCTGGTTTGGCCGCCATTTTTTGTTTTTTTAACCATTGAAGAAAATGCCAGTCGAATTAAAAATTCGCTGATTTCTTCTTCTTTGGCAGTAAAGGGATCTTCATAAAGGAAGAGTGCCATGCGGTTTATGGGCTGTAATCAACCTTAACGATGAGGTAAGTGAGGAATAATATTCGTATTGTAGCGGGTTTCCCCAAGTTAATTCAGCCACTTGGCCTTGTTCCAATGTTTTTCATTTGACTCCGCAAGCTGGCAACAATCCCAGGGGCCACCCAGGTATGCGGTCCCGATTCCGAATGAGGTTATGGAGGACTCGAGGTGGGGATTATTTAGGGCAAGTCACATGCGCCAAATATATTACCATTTCAGAGTAATTCCATACAAGGTCTACCATGACACTCAACAACTAATTAGGGAAACTATGAGTACAATTTTGTATTCTTGTAAACCAATATATGAAAATATAATAATTATTTCAAACAGTATTTTCAAACTTGCTACTGCGGCAA
This sequence comes from Ophioderma brevispina, assembly GCA_023653785.1. Taxonomy (NCBI): domain Eukaryota; kingdom Metazoa; phylum Echinodermata; class Ophiuroidea; order Amphilepidida; family Ophiodermatidae; genus Ophioderma; species Ophioderma brevispina. The sequence goes on from JAMKCH010014620.1 coordinate 7,839, forward strand.
TGTTGGTCACGTGGGCGGTTACCACGGGGAAAATACAATTCTGAATTTCCTCGGAAAACACATGTGAATATTGCATACCGACCTCTAAAACCAAAAACCCCGACCTAAAATGCAATGACTGCCATCACGTAGTACATGTGCTGTAGTTTACCGATCTAATGATGTCATTCGTACCTAATTCTAAAATTTAATTACAGAAGATCCCCGTTCAGGTTTTTAGATGTCAAAATCATAATTCCTATTGGGAAAGCATAGATTTTTCACCAAAAATGCACGGAGTGCCGTTTTCGTTTGGTTTTGCGAGGATCAGTAACGTATCATGATGAAAATTTTATCATCGACGGCGGCATGGGTACAACATGACCCTTGTGGATTCATTCATAAAAAACTTTTGTGGCGCATGAATGAGTCAATCCAAGCAAATTCTGTTCATCACGGAACGGTCAACCGGCGGTCAGTTGACGTCATTAATTAGTGGCGCCCTTCATTAATACCTAAATCCAAAGTTTCTAAAGCAGAAGTGTTTGTGGGGAGCACAGTCCAAAATCCCTTCACGCGTAAAGTGCAACCGCTAGCCGATAGTCATAAATCCTAGTCTAGAATTGAGCATAATTTGGTGTAGTTTTTTGCGGCGGGTATTTGTCCTAGAGATTTGCTTTGGTGTCATTCATGTGCATTTCATTCATATTTACTTATATTTAAAAAATGATGAAAAGCGTCTTGGCGGTATGATACGGCGACATAAAGTGAACCGAAGTGATCCGCCGTTAAACACCGATTCTGCGAGGGCTCCGGAGCTAGAACAAACAGGGTGTAATTTTCAAATCTAATTGCACAAAACTGACATTGTCGATCTAGGTTCAAAGAAGATATGTTTAAAGAGCATGAATTTCATTGCTCTAGGGAAGGCAGGGGGCAAAGATATGACGTATACAAGAGAGCGGCATACAGCACATGTTTTCAATCGGCTCGTTCGTAGCTTGCACGTTCGTCACCAGAGTTCTTCTAAGGCCAAAAAAAAAATATAGTTTGTCTCAAAGCTGATGAGTGTTTTGAAAACTATTGCGGTACGCGCATTTTATTTTATTTTTTTTTAAATTCTAACCCCCAAATCGCTCATCTCATAAAATAACAAAGTTCTTCTTTTTCAAAACACATGATACGATATTAACTGCACCCAAACCTCAAACAAACTCCGCATTTAGGTAGTCACCTAGGAACTGATTCCTTGGCAAGTATTTTACGGAAGTAGTGGAGAAAAAAACAAATCCAGAAGCCATTCTTCCTGCATGGAAGGCACTTTAAACTAAGTGGACTGTTGGACCAAACCTCAACAAAGCTTCATTTTGGGCAGTTAGGTGGTCATCAACTCTTCATTAACTGGTTACATACTAATATTTCCACAATATCCAACTACGTAATATGAGAACACAAACTAAATTGCAATGGATGTATAAACGTGAATGACCTAAAAATTTGAATTCAGAAAGAGTTAAATATGAAAAGTGTAGAAAAATATTAAAATAAAGACTAAAATATTGACATTTAAAACACCCTCCATTGTTGTAGAAAATACTGCCGCGTCACGAATCACACAAAACAGTCTCTTAACACAACAAAACTGTTGCTTGATGGCCATACATATTTAGGCTAATCATTGAACCAGCAAAAACAAATGAGGTAACATTGAAAATTGTCGGGAATATAAGTCGGGGGTTTTAATCATTTGATACTGGCCTTCAAATTTGTGATGTTGCTGGCCAATTTCAAGAAAAAATATTATCAAAGAGGGTTTATTAATGACAAAATTAGAACTTCGTATTGATCAAATATCTAAGGACATTTCTGGCAAAATTATTTAATATTCTTTTTCAATCTGTTTTCTCTATTTAAAAAGTCGATCGGATATTCAGAAATCATACTCATACGGAAACGGACAAAATACGGCGAAATCGTACTAGTTTGCAGGCATGAAAAAAATACAGTTCAATGCCCAAGAGCTTCAGATAGCTTGAATTCGTAGTTTTTAGAGTTTTTTCAACAAAAGTGGAGTTCAACAATTTTTTTTTGAAAAAAAATAAAAAAAGTTCCCTAACTTTTTGAATTTACCCTACCCCACCCCACCGCGAATTTACAAAACGCGCGTGTCAGCTTTGAGACAAAAGTTTTTTTTTTTTTTTGGCCTAAGCATAACTTCACATAATGTCTTTAACAAGGTTGTCAGTAACGGATGTTGAAGTTATGCAAAACCACATGAATACCTTTCTCCTGTTACCAGCAGGACCAGGCAGGCATTTTAAAGAGCAAACTTTTGCAGACTGCATAGGGAAAAAATATCAAAAGCCAGTCAATCGAGTTGTGAATAACGTGTTCCTTAATCATAAATTATACCTTTTGAAATAGTTAATCTACAAAATTTTGTCTAAAAACAGTAGAAATCCATCATTTTCCAGAGAACAAAACCTTTGCTCATGCAGAAGTGGATTGTAGTCGGGCAAATTTTTCTTCAATTTTAATTTCTATTTTATAAAACGTGTTTTTCACATCTGTCATCACATTATTGGATCGCAAGTTGTGATTGATAGTGAAAACAGGGTTTCGTTACATTTAGAGGGATTTTGAGATCAACAAAAGTTGAGGTAGGTACGGTAAAGTATTCCATGTTGGTTTTGCATAACTTCAGATCGTGTTAATGACAAGTCATGTTAAAGACATAATGTAGTTATGCTTGCAGAACTACTGGTCGTCACCTACCTCCTATGTTACCTGGAGAGGAGATAGTAGGGGCTATCGTGAGTGGAAAAAACCAGAGCAACCTCGGGCTAGTGTTTCAAATAATGGCAGACCATTTGTATCTGTGGCCCCCTCTAAGTCGCGTCTTAGTGTTTAGCTTACCTTAGGCTTAGCCTGTCATAATCCTTTCTCTGCTCCATTTTTTTCCCCCGCCAGACAGAACAAATGCTAACAAAATGCATAGTCTGCGCATTCAGGCCAATGGAAGTTCTGTATCGGTAGAAAATACGAGTCCAACACTTTAAGTGAAGCCAAACGGGCAGGAACAGTGTGCTCATGGATATCTGCTTGGTTGATGACTTTCTGCTTAAAGTTGCTTGAATCGGGCATAGTCGGAATAAAGGTGATTCTTAGTTTTCTGTTGCAATTTTTAAAGGTGGTGAGGTCTGATTTCATGGATTTCTTATTCATATTTCTGTCATTTCTTATTACAATCCAGGCATTTGAATACACTTACTACCCTTATATCTATTACATAAAACAAAGTGCCTCCTTAACAAAACAGGAATATATGCAGTTTTATTATTTGCTCTTCAAAATTTCAAAATCAGTTAAAGGGGGGCAACGAGAGATTTCACAGATCAGTGTCCCTAAAAAATGGAAAGTCATGATTTTGCTTGGCCGGATGTAAGCGTTCCATCCAAATATTCCCATCTGAAGTGGTTAAGCTGAGAAGTGATTCTTTGTACAAAATTTGAACATTTCTATTTCGTATGAGAGCAAATACGAAATTCATCCTATGTTTACATTGAAAATATTAGCAATCAAAATCACCATTTTCCCTCTTTTAAAAAGACATTTTTGTAGGCCAAATACAGGTAATAACTATTGGTGGGCGTCAATTCTAAATAAAATTTAATATTATACACAATATTTTGGGTCTCAAAATCTCTCGTTTGGTGCACCATTTAAAAAAGTCATTAATTTTTGCAACACCACCGAGTATGATGACAAGTGGTGACCAAAATCTAAAAGGAATTTCATTATTTATGGTATACTTAACACCCCTCCCAAGGGAACTGCTAAAACAAACAGGAGGATGCTTGTGATATTTTGAGCAATACTGAAAATTGTTTTATTATCTAGTTCTTTGCTGGGTGGGGTCCCCGTGTGCATGATATGTGCCCTAAGTTACTCTTCTCACAGCCATGGACTAGACCATCAGAAGACATCACAAAAAGTGAGGGTAAGACTTTTTTGCACCCCCGCGCACTTTTTTTTCGCTAGAGGCGTTTTTAAAATGGCGCCAACGGCCATTTAACAAACAACCATAAACCGTTTTCATAGACCCCTATATGGTTGACATATTCCGGGTTTTTTGTAGTGTTTTCCTATATTTTGTTGATGGCAAAATGTATAGAGCGGTCACATTCACCTTTAAATTATCCCATTGAGGGGGGCGCTTTCAAAAAGGGGCCGCCAAATGGCGATTTAAAACAACCATATAAATATGTTTTAATAGTCAAAAAAGGGGTCAAATGACTCAGCGTTTCAGTGTTTTCCTATATTGTTGATGGTCAAGTATAGAGCAGTCACATTCCACTACTTAATTAAATGTATTTTGTAATGGATTGGTGCTTTTCAAATGGCTGCCAATGCAATTTAGCACCTCATATGATGTTTCTACTAGCCAAAAAAGGGTGAATTGCCCAGTTTTTCATGTTTTGCTATATTTTTTGGATGTACAATAATGATAGTTCACAATTCATCAACTAAATCGTAATTATTCCCGAAGGGGAGGGGCTTTAAAATGGCCGCCAAATTGCGATTTAACACCTCATAATGAAGATTTACTAGCGCCAAAAAGGGTGAAATGGTCCAGTTTTCCCTAATTGTTGATTTTTCTCCCCCATTAATTTGTTGAGTTATGTTTATTCCAAGTCTAACGCAATTGCGGTTGCATTTTCTCTTTTCTTTCTACAGTTATTTTTTATTGATATAATGAACTTCCGAGTTATGTAATATGTTTCTAGTTTATGTATTGGATGATATGTGTCAATACATTCTGTATTGGTGATATTAAATCTAAGTGCTGAGAGGGTTGTGCATTTAGCCAGCTGCCACCTTGACGAAGCGAAATGATTGTGACGATTTTCCCTGATGGCAGCGTAATAATAATTGACAATCGTGCTGTGAGCGTCCTTGTAGGAGGAGAGAACATCCCCAAATGACATGATATGAATGCCAATGTTCTGAAGCTTGAAGACAAATTCTGCAGCACACTTGGGGATTTCTCAACCTGCTTTGAATTAGGTGTTGAAGTCTGCGTCAGCTGCAACAGGCCTTGATATTAAACTTTGATTCTTACATTACAAATCTGTGAAGGACTTCGAATGAAAACAACATCATGCTAATCTATTGATTATCAACAAACAGGATCAACAACCCCCGTCCTGTAGAGATGGACAGGTTCCTGGATCAATATAAAGCCCATAGATGGGTTAAAATGGGCTAGTTTTGTAAAAGATGACCATATTTTTTTAAAAATCGGACTAGACTTAATTACAAAACCTTCGTTACCACCTAAAAATCCTGGTGTGCCATTAAAAAATGTAATCCATTGGAATGCAATCATCCCAGAGTAATAGCACAATACATCAGTAAACGAAAACGGGACTAATGATCAGTTGTGATCTGCATTAAATTGACTGCCTGCAACACTATGAGAATGATACAACATCAGCCTCTCATATCTAAGTTAGGCTCATGAACCTCCTTACTGAAACCACCAAGGAAGAAATCAGGTATCATCTGGAATTCTTCCTTGTTTACTATTTGAAGGCCAGAACCTGTCCATCTCGACATGACAGGGTGTAACCCGATTGATTGTTGTTATTTATTTAATATAGTATGACTTGAACATTATTTTCGTTCAGAGTCTTGACAGTTTTGTTATTGTAAGAATCAAAGCCTGTTTGCAGCTGACACAGACTTCCACACATATTTCAACGATCTCTGTCACTGTGAAATCCCCAAATGTGCTGCATATTTTGTCTTCAGCTTTCAGACACTGGCCACATGTTTTTCACTATATATGTATGTCGTTTGAAATCTTCTCTCCTCCTATATGACGCTTACAGTGTTCATTGCACTAATGATTTACTATGCTGCCATAAGAAATCGTCACACTCATTTTGCTTCGTCGAGGTGGCAGCGGGCTAAGCGCACAACGTATCATCACTTAGAGTGTAATATCACCAATAACACCATTGTAACTGGATAAACATCAAATCCATTACCTGAAACTAACTAAAAATCATCATATCATCAAAAATGAACTAAGAACAGGAGAGAAGAAAACCCCAATTAAGCTAGACTGACTAAAGTAACTCAACAATATGGATAAAACAATCCACAAATAGGAAACACTGAAAAACTGGGCCTCTCACTTTTTTTTGCTATAATAAAGTGTAAAAATATAAGGTGTTAATCTCATTTGGCAGCCATTTGACAAGTGTCCTCCATTAGGAATACCTTTAAGTGGTGAATGTGACCGCTTTATAAAATAACTTTTGGCACCGACAAAATAGCAAAACCTAAAAACGGGGTGCGATTTCACCCCATTTTTTGGCTATTAAACATCATTATAAGGTGTTAAATCGCATTTGGCGGCCATTTTGAAAAGCGCCCTCAATGAGGAATACATTTGAGTGGTGAAAGTGACTTCTCATATATTTGACATCAACAACTATAGCAAAACACTGAAAATCCTGGACATTTTCACCCGTTTTTTTTTGTTTTGTTTTAAAATGTTTTTTGGCGAACAACATCCATTATGAGGTGTAAAATGCAGTTGGCGGCATTTTGAAAAGCGCGCCTCAATTAGGAATCCATTGAAGTGGCGAGGTGTGACCGCCCTAATAATTAACTCAACAAATATATAAAACACTACAAAACTGGACCATTTCACCCCATATTGTGGCTATGAAATCCGTCGTTATATGGGGTTAAATGGCCTTTTGGCGGCCATTTTGAAAACGCCCGCTAGCGAAAAAGTGCCGGGGTAGCAAAAGTCTACCCTCACTTTTTGTTCTGTCTGATGGTCTAGTCCATGGCTGTGAAGAGTAACTTAGGGACTCTCATGTACACGGGGGGACCCACCCATCGCCAAAGGGACTTAATCAGGTTTTCAAGACAATTTCTATTTGCACATAAATTAATGAAAAATATTTGCCACCACTGGCAAATATGATGCGGCTCCACAGAAAACTAAGAATCAATTTCCCTTGGCCTTATACGCAGCAACTCTATCCTCGCGTGTGTATATGTTTGATGGATTTTTTGACATACCCTATTGCACTTACGACCTTTTTCAGGGGCATTCCCAGACCATTTTCAATGGGGGGAGGGTGCTGCCGCAAAATTGTCCATTTTGCCAATACAATTCACATTTTCCAGTCCGCTGCGCTCGCCGGGATAAAATAATCAGCAAATGGACAGCTTTGCAGGCCAACTATATTTTTTGACTGTCAGTTCAAAATTTGAGTGGGGGGAGGACTGGTGGTGGAGGGAGAGGAAACATTACAACAATATTCAGTTAGACTGCATCTTGCACTTGGAAGTAATATCTTTCTACAAAATCAGTAACAAAATAATTTTATATTTTCAAATATTCCACCTACATCTATTTTATGTTACTACAGAGGTTGCTGAAAAGTCAACATTTTACAGAATTCTGTAATGGGAATGTCACCCCCTCCCCCAGGAACACTGCTCTGACTTTTCATTCGTAAGAACACTTTTTTCTCTTTCAAATGTCGGATACTATAGGGAGGGGGGCATTCAGTCAAATTTGGTAAAATCCTTTACTGTACCAGACATTCAGATAAGCTTTATACCTTCGTTCTTATCTTTACATATTTCTCATAAGATGTTGCAGGTAAGGATCCGCTTGTGACAATGACAGATGCTGATGAAGGGAGGAATGGCGGGGCTGACCGACGACACCAGTTGCCACAGAAATTTCCTAAATTCTTGCTACTAATAGGGTGTCCTCAATAGCTGGGTTGACAGGTTCATGACCTGGGGATTTTTGCAATGCCTAAAGGATCCCTATGATGCCGAAAAAAGACCACAGGGACTAAAGAGAACATTTGGGTAGGCAAAGAACTTGCACCTGAAGACTCATGACTGTTAAAATTATAGCATTCATTATTACAACTCTAAATACAATTTCAAGTGATTTATCATGAAAGAGTCAAAATATTTGAAATTTGCAGAAAAGCTTAAAAGTGAAGGATAAGTCGTAGAATTTTCATGTTACTTTTTTGCAATGAAGACTTGACAGAAAAGAAGAAAACGACAGTGTTCCAAGATACGATTTTCCATTCAATTACATGTTTAGTAGTTCCGACGGACAGCAATGACTAAATTTCCGATTTTTGTGCTTATTAGTTGCTTGCAGGTCGTACATTACCTGTACTTGTTACATCTGCAAAAATCTGATTTTGATGATTTTTTCGATTTTCTGATTTAGCAAATCATGATATGTGCCTTTAATGCTAAAATATGTTTCTTAAATATGTCTTTTTCTTACTCAACTTTTGTTTTCTTTTCTCTAGGCTTAGCCTTGTGCTTTTATTTCATCATAGTAAATCAATGGCAAACCACAAACAAGAGTGGGACAAAGACCTTCCAGACATCAATGCACCACTCACTCGCATACACACACCACTCAACTCATACACACACAACTGGAATTTCATAAAATGAAACATGCTGTCCAAATGTAACATGCAAATTGAAAAAGTGTGCACATCACATTACTGCCAGCAATCTAAAATGGTGCAGAAAATATAAGAGGGATTTATACTTAACTTGGCTTTTATAAATAGACTTCAGTGTCAACCCCTCGTGTCACTTTGTGTATTTGCAATCTAATACTACACTTTTATTTTGCAAATTTTGCCTTTTTAGTGATGTGCCAATCAACCCTGATTTGGGAATAGTACCGATCCGCTGTTTTCAATTATTCTGTAATCTGGGCAGATCAGATCCCATCCAATTACTTTTAAAGGCACATAATGGCCTGAAAAACCAAAAAAAAAAAAATTGGACATAATGAAAGGACCCTTACTGAAATCACTTCCACAGAGTTTTGAAACATTTGATTTTTACATTCTGTAAAAACAGGGAAGAGTTCGGGAAGTGACAGTTTGTGGCAAGTTTCTGACCAAGTATGCTGACAGTACTGCCAGCAATTTAACCAAACTTGAAACATGTTGTTCATGAGCTCACAGACCAATTGCTATGTATGTGCTAATCCCAGCTAATCTTTCACTTGCCAGATCAATATCTTACGACAAGCCTAATTCCATTGATTGTGTCGCAAAACATCTAGATACACTGTAAATTCTGTCAGGTATTCAACACCTTGCTTTTCTATTCCGAAATTGCCAAAACTGCCACCTCCCCCACTTGAGAAATTTGTACAGGAAAAATGGCTCGAAGAGTGTGTTGATTATCAAGATAGGTGTTTGATTTGGTTTGCTTGGGGGGGGGGGGGGGGGGGGGGGGGGGGGGGGGAAGTACAGATTTGGTTCAAATTGCAAATTTCAACGTTTATTTTGTTTTAGCTGAATTTTCATCTTAGATTTCTGCTTGGAGAGCAAAAATAATTCTTTTTTCAATTCTGCTTTTTTTTTTTTTTAATTGACCCTTTTTGCACTTGTAACCATTCCTCTTATATTTGCAAAGCGGATACTGTGTCAAAATTTAAGTATTTGTGCAAAAAATTTTCCTTAATAGGTTTCACTTTGTGTTTTTCCTTTTTTTTTACTATATTTTTAAGCTATTGTTAGTGTTTCATTGTCCGTTGTCTTTCACTGATTAAAGGGCCATGGTCTTGATCGCTAATATCCCTCGTCCTCGTCCCCAGCAGCCCCCGATTTTACCGGAAGTGGTCATATTTTGGTATCTGAATAAAGCTACTATTTTTCTCCTTTACCCTGTAAATCTTACGGCTAAAGGAATTTTTGTTTTGACGTTATAAGCCGGGTTCAAATAGGCCAGCCCGCGGCCCAAATCCAGCCCTCCAACCCTTGTTTTTGGCCCCTGACTTTCTCTAAGATATAAAAGGAAACATAAAATTTCAGATTATTGGCCATCAAGTAGGGGGAACTTTCAATATTTTCAGATTCTCGGCCACCCCAGGGGGCCACTGTATCAAATTGGTGGATGTGATGCGTGAACAAGAAAACGCGTAAAAAGGGTTTCTATTTTTCAAACAGGCGCTGTACGCGCATAACAATCGATTAGGGTGTCAACAACAGCAAAATTGAAAAAAGGGTATGGTTTTTTTCGTCACCCTGAAATTGTGGTGTATTCGAAATCAAAATATGTATTTTGAAGTAAGCAACATGAGCAAAGCCAGATAAGAAGGGTATATTATCAACACTATGCATTGATTACTTGTTTAGGTGGCAAAACTGACAAAAAGGACTTTTGTTTATGGTAGCGAAAACAGACAAACATGCTTGTTTAGGGTATGTTTTTAGTCGTGAAATACTTGTTTTAGGTTTCATTTTGGAAGTCCATGTTTACGCATCTTATCCACCTTTACTACACTGCCCCCCCCCCCCCCCGGGCTGGCCACTCGCTAATATAATTGATAACCCCTTTTATAAGTGAAAATATGCCCATTTGGTCGACCAATATTTTACAACAGTACTCTATCGGGCTTATATACTACAGTTTTTTGAGCCTCATGTCCAAACTCATTGCAACACTTCACAAATGAGCTTTTGGGGTGAAGGTACATACCTAATTTGGGCCATTCCCCTTTAATTGTTTGTGCTGTTACTTATGTTGGAAAGAAATCTCTTTTGTTTTTCTTGGGCTATGAAGCGCATTTTCTTTCTTGAGTTACTTTCCTTAATATGTTTGATGCATGTAATATTGTGCGGTTGCGCAAGTAAATGAATTATTAAATTGTTTAATTCTTCTACTTCTGCAGGGAATCATAAACATGGGCTTATCAGAAACTATGTGATGCCTGATTGCTGAACAAAGGGGGAAGAAAGATAATTAATTCAAATTTGATTATTTGGTTGACTTTGGTGAATGACTGAGGCAGGGCTGGGAAAAATGCCAAATTTCTCAGTAATACAATCCACATTTCCCTCCAAGATTGCAACATTTCCCTTCAATTCCTATGTATTTCTTTATTTAAAGGACAAAAATTTCCCTCCAAATATCAAAATTTCCCGGGAATGCCATTCCCAAATTCCCCACTTTTTCCAGGCGTGGAGGTATGCTGACCCATAATCTAAAAAGTATGCCAGGTACATTGACACCACTTAGCAGATATAAATACTACTTTGAAGCACTCAAAATATCGCTTTCTCTGTTTCGTTGTTCAGTGTGCAATTTTTTTATCATTGTCTTTACAATTGAACTGGGGCATGAAATTTTTTCAAAAAAGCAGAGTTTGGGTCATTTATGTGAGTGTCCGCAACCATACCCATTTACCACTTTTTTTTCTGACGACACTTATCAATTCGGAAACCTTAACAGAATAAACGTGTGCTTTATGCCGTGAAGGGTTTCTGATTCATAAGTGTGTCAGATGGGTCAGGTTATGGAAACTCGCGTCATTTATTCACTTACATTTTCATTGCAAACCATAGCCAGCACTGTCTGGGAATACCACAGGTTGCTCCAGACAAAAGTATCGATGTTTGAACAAGCTCAACCAAACATTAACATGAATGATCACCGCTTTATAAAAATAGCAACCTGGCCAGCTAAAATTGTCGGGAGTTCCAAACCTGACCCAGCTGACCACTTTTTTTTCTGACACCACTTTTTTTTTTATGACACAATTATGAATCATAAAGTTAATCAATAAGTAAATAAAACTGTAACAGATAAACCTGTGCTTATTCTGTGAAGGGTTTCCGAATTCATAAGTGTGTCAGAAAATGTGGGGTCAGAAAAAAAGTGTTTGTCAAATGGGTCAGGTTACGGAAATTCCCAAATTGGCCCATTTAAAACATTTCCTCCATTAACAGAAGAGTAATATTTTAGAAAATTAACACGTATCCAAGTTTCATCTTTTGGTTTATTAACGTACTGGGTGGGTGTGAACAGATTTTTGAGGCCACAGCGGTTTGAAAGTCTCATTTATTTTGATAAAACCAGAATAAATAAAACAAAAATTATCACCGGCCGAACAGTTTTTATGACCCCTGATTGGACTAATTTGTCCACTAAATACATTCTGTGTAAATTTTACGAAGTTCATTGCGGGCAAATATGGGTTTTCTTAAAAATCTAGTTTTCCAGATCTTTTTATGGAGGAATGGTACATAGAGGGTGCTATAACAACAAATCATGACCTTTTAGGCCTATATGGCAAGATTCCGCAATGGATTGTCTGATTTTTCCAGAGCTAATAGCTCTTGCATGTCCCTACTTTATATCATTTCAAAATTGTGTTGCCCACTCGCGTAAAATTGTTCTAAAAATAAAAGAGACAATTTGTATGGGGTCAACAGCTGTGAGGTTTGCAAATCTATCGCCACCAATTTTGCAATCATGGTTGTCCTTTATTGTGTTACTTCCGGTATTAAATTGCGCACGATTTTGGTATTTCCACATGTGAACATTCACCATCCTCTTGATTCCACATGTGGAAATCACCATTGTCCGCTTGTATTTCCACATGTGGATTTCACCCGAAAAATTTGGATCTCCACATGGTTGGTAACTTCCCGGGTCCGCTCGTATTTCCGCATGTGGATATATTCCCGACAAATGTGTATTCCCCACATGTGGATATTCGTCACCGAAAAATGTGGTATCCCGCACGTTGGCATATTCACAATCTCCGTGAATATTCCACATGAGGATATTCCAACCGAAAAATGTGTCTCTTTCTCCGCACTTGGGTATATTCACAGATCTCCGTACTTTCCCATGCGGATATCCACCGCAAAATGTGTATCTCCGCACTTTGGTATAATTCACCGATTCTCGCGAATTTCCACATGTGGATATTCACCAAAAAATGGTATTTCCGCACGTTGGTATATTCATCACCGCTCCTCGTTGAATTTCCACATGTGAAAGTTCACCGAAAATGTTTATCTCCCGCACGTTTGGTATATTCACCTGAATTCCCTTTTCTTTCCACATGTGGATATTCCCCGAAAAATGTGTATCTATCTTTCCCGCATATTGGATTGTTTTCTAAAAAGTAGTTCATGTTGGCCAATCAAGCCATCCACTTGTTAATATCGTAATGGAACTTCGTAGTAACCGCCAATCAAATCGAACTTCATGTATTAAACCAATTAAATGAACAGGACCAATATAGTCCTTTCTTAAACCACACTAGCATCTCTCCTTAATTGACAGGATTGATCACACGACCCAACTAATACCCACACAAAAGATGTCCTGACTGGGTACTGACTGGGGTCGTCAAGTGTGCGCTGTGCTAAGTGTTCGCTGATCTTCATACAATGGGCGACCTGACCATGTCAATCAAACTCATCTTGCTCACGTTTCACGATTTACCTGTCATCTCAAATATTTTTCCAACTATCTATTAGCTACGATTGGCTCTTTTAGAATAAGCGAAATGGTGTGAAAAAAAATATAAAATAGTCGAAAAATAACAATAGTCTTGAAGTCTAAAATATTCTCCATATCTCTACTTATAGCCATTATCAGCGATTTTTTCAAAATTGTAAACAAAGGCGCCCTATTTTCATTCAAAGTCCATTTTTACACGTGTTTTATTGGAAATTATTGTAACGAAAGAACCCTGTAAGGGGCTAAGCGTAACACAGTGTATTTGTCAAGAGAAATTATGATATTTATGCTATGTTTATTAATAAAGTCGGGATCGACTTTTCCTATGGCTCTGAAAACAGCCGTATATATGACATGCTTAAAGAATGCTTTAAATCCTAAGTGTCTGATTTTTCACCGAACGGTAAGTGTTGATTGTAACGTACACTAGATAGTTAGATACAAAAATGGGCATTTTGAATTGATAGAAAAAACAAAAAATTACTGATAGTTTCAATGTGGAAAATTCACCGAAAAATGTGTTTCTCCGCACGTTGGTATAGTCACCGATCCTGTAAAATTTCACTGTGGCATATTACCGAAAAAGTGTATCTCCGCATATTGGATTTTTCTAAAAAGTAGCTCATCGTTGTCCACATCAAGCCAGCACTGTTAAAATTATCGAAGGGAACATTCTTGATTAACAGCCAATCAAATCGAACTTCTGTAATTTTCTTTCTTACCAAGGGGGGTGAAACGCATTCAAAAACAGTCGTCGGGCTGGGCGCTGACATTTTGAATATGCAAGGAATAATTATCAGTTTGGGTGCTTGTATACACACATAATGTCAATTCGATTACAAACAATCCGCCAAAAATAAGTTGTTGGATGTTGGGTGCCTTGGGTGGGTTAAATTTTGTCCTAACCATGGACACACAACGAATTGAAATGACACATCGGTCGTCGTGATTTAAATAAAACCGCCTCAAGGAATACTTCTTTTCACCTAAGAGCGCATGGCATATGAGAAAAAAGAGTATTGAGCACAATGATCCAGGTACACTATTATTACACCTGGCCACCTTAACACATACATTAATTGTATCACTACCGATTAGTGTAATGCAAAGGCGGCACCCACAGTATGTGGAGAAGAGGAGGGCAGCCATTGCTTCTATGTTTGGTCACTCTATGTTTTCTTTGTGTCGGCAAAACATGCGATACTGTGAATTTCTAAAGATTACGAACGTTTTGCCTCTCTATCGCTATAGAACCTCTTTTGTTTCTTACAACCAACAATAGCATCTCATCCCTTAATGACATGATTGATCACAGACCCAACTAATCCAATAACAAAAAGATTAGGACTCCGTCATGCCCAGGACAAAAGTTCGCTGATCTTTCATACAATGGCGACCATTGAACAATGTCAATCCAACTCATTGTGCTCACGTTTCACGATTTACCTGTCATGCAAATATTTTCCAATATCTAGGGCTACTATTGGATCTTTAAGAATAAGCGCAAAATGGTGTGAAAAAAAGTAAAAAACTAAAAGTTGAAAAATTAAAATAGCATTGCATTCTAAATATTCTCATATCTCGAACCAAAAGCTTACAATAAGTCAGTTTTATATGAGTTTGTATTGACCGATCCCCTTGTGAAGTTCCCACATGTGGATATTCACCAAAAATGTGTATCTCCGCATGTTGGTTATTCACAGTCTTACGGCATGTCACATGCGGATATCAACCGAAAATTGTGATATCGCCACCAAACTTGGATATTCACCGATCCCCGTGAATTCCCACATGTGGATATTCACCAACATGTTATATATCCGGCATTTTGGAATTCACCGACTCCAGTTCAATTTTATTCAAGAATAATGAGAGGTCCCCAGAATTACGGCGAAGCAAAATGATGTGTTTCTTAGTCCGGTAATTAACATGAACGCGAAATTTTTAACGCATACGGAATTGTAAGCAGTTTGTTTTCGATGGTTTTTTGTAGATTGGTTTACTACATGCAAACGGAATGTCAGAATCCGCTAAAATGGCTGGTCTTGTAGTGACTTTTAATACACGAAAGATATCAAAATTGTTTGGGAAGTGAATTATTTTAGTTAACAAATTAAAATTTGTTTCCATGTCACTTTATTTTTGCAGAGTATATCATATAATGTACTGTATATACTATTTTCCTGTTATGTTTGAAAGTTATGCTAAATAAAATGAATCTTGGTCCATGTAGGCCATTTTATGACTCCACGCGACGTCATTCATCTATTGATTCCACGCGAAGTCAATCATCCAATGATTCCACGCTATGTCAATCGTCTATTGATTCCAAGATTCACATTTAAGCTGTCAAGTAAAATGGGCAACTGACTCTGTGAAGGCTAATTTGTGGATTCTCACTTCAATCATTTTTCGTACGGTGTTGCCATAGTGATTGAAATAAAACGAATTGCTTTAAATTTGGATACAGTATACTGGCTAATAACGATTTAAAGTAAAAAGTGACTACTTATTCATTTGAGAGGAATAGTTTCAAGACGTACAAGTTGGCTCCAAAAATGTACATGATTTACCACACGACTATATGGGAATTTCGGAAACCAATCAACAAAAAAGATAAATAAGGAGCCCGAACGTTTTTTCTCATTTTCAGATAGGTTTAGGTAAGGTAAAAATTCCATACTTCAAAATACCCGGAATAATAACAAAATGGTTGGTAACCATTTTACTTTTTCAAAAAAGCGCACTTACGGGGCAACTTAAAGTAGGGTTCCCTTACAGAAAACATTTAAAAATTAACGTTACTCAAATTTTCTGGTTAATGATTGAATGTACCAAACTGCATGCAACACAGTCTCACGCTCGCTTTAAAACGACACCCATATTTCGGTCTTGGACCAAAATTTAAGTTCTTCTTGTTTTAACTTTTAACTTATTCATTTAGGAACATGTTTCATGATACAAAGTATAGAGAATGCAATGCCTAAGTATTTAAGTCTGAAATAAAACAATCACAATATTTCAATTAATACAAGTTGATAATATATTACATTCTCATGTGTAAAAAATTATATACAAAAGATTCGATGACCAGTTAATGTTATCAAATAATCAGTGATATAATATTGATAATATATTTATACCCAAAAAGTGTTATAAGGAACTCCAGTATATAAGGGAAAGTGAGGATCCTACACATACTTAAAACAAAATCTGTTATTATATAATCATAGAACATAAATTGAATATGACGAAGATAGCATATAACAATACGGAAACAAGGGCAGACGACGACAAGACCATTAACTCAGGACCCGGTATGTGAAAGCAGAGATAAGTCCGTGGGGAGTAATAGTCCGGGGGCCATAGCCGATAACGGAATAAAAGCGTGATGGAAACTAATGTTGCGTAAAGAGTCAAACGATTAGTTTTTTTTTCAGTTATTCAGCATTAAAATACGTACGTGACCAGAAATGTAGAATACAGCATAATATACCAATGCAATAAAGTATCAATTGGAGACTGTACTAAGATGAACAGGTGGGGATATGAAAGCTAGGCAGTAATGACAACCGATAGGGGCTGATGGTATTGCTGGCCTGGAAAAAACATACAAGTAAACTATTCTCATTATTACACAATGATCAAGTAAGGATAATATAGAATGTACATAGTAAATATACATAACAACAAAATAAAAAACGAGGACAAAACGAAACAAAAAACAAACAATATATCTAAGCTAAACCAACACTAACGGGGAATACAGGAAAACGGGAGTTTGGTCAAGAAAGGTTTGATTTTCAAACATGTCTGGTGAG
>JAMKCH010014621.1:0-24840 GCA_023653785.1 Ophioderma brevispina
CTTTGCGTTTTGTGTTATGAGCATTTACTCGTTTCCTCCCACGGTCCCATAAGCTACGTGGTCTGTATTTCTGTCCGTTACGGCAGAAAATACAAAATTTTGCGAATTTCTCGCAAGTGGAGACGACCCGAATTTGCACGTAAAGGAAATTGGGCACACATGGGATTACTAAGGCTATACTACGGCTAACGGTTCATATGATATAAACAATCTAAAGATGTTTTAGGCTAGTCGGGGGACGAGCTGTGGATCACGAAATGCCCCTTTAAATCTCCATAATTATATTTATCCTTCAAATAAAGGTGGCTGTGTTTTGTTGTACCGATGTGGGAGGGTAACTTGAAAACTAAAGGCACTTTTCAATCAAAGCGCGACCGACTCCTTTCTATGTCAGAACGCCTTTACTCATATACACTATTATTCAAAAATTATAACCTAAGTAAAAAGGCTAGGCTATTCTTTCTTTTCATTTTCACAATTACTTATCAGTTATTTTATTGTAAATGTTTATCTTTTATTTGTATAAATCCCAGTTTTTTTGTGTTTCAACTCGAAAACATGTACTTGTTCTCATTGTTATCAAATAAAAATTGATTTTGAAATATTGGTAGAAAAAGTTTTGACCCCCCTTTAATTTTCTTGAAAAAGTTATCACCCCCCTTTTTAAGAACCGTAAAAAAGTTATGAACGCACCTCGTTTGCTCCCGGCCCCCCCCCCTCCGTAGAAAGAATGCACGCTCCCCAGTACCTATATGGTATAATGTAAAATCTATTTAAAGTCAAACTCTTTTGACTTAAAGTAAATAGAAAAGGAATGAAAATAACCCACTGACTTCTATTGAATCTATTGGACCATCTAAGCGGCTGTTATTCCCTTGTAGGCCAAGAGATTATAAATAAACATGAGAACTGTGAAGTTCTGGGAACAGCTGAAAATGTCAGAATGGGTGCAGAAATGTGTCTAAATAATAATATCCTAAAAGTCCCCAAAAATCCTCTTTGTGCATTTTTCAGAAATAAGGGGGAAAAGTTGTACTGGGGTAAAATTCCGAATATTCAATTGTCCTTAATGTGTTCCAACATTTTTGTCATGTCCCAAGTTAAAACGGTATAGTTTGCCCTATCTAATGGCTTGTAGTTAATAACTAGATGGAAATAGGCTCAAGGTCATCCGGGGGGTAAATTTTCAGAATGGTCGGATCTTCTGAAAGATGTGTCAAATTCTTCATCTAGTTGTACATGAACACCAAATAATATTTAAACAGGTGATGGTCATTACTTGCAATTACGGCCAATGTGATGGTTTCTACAATGCTCATGGTGCACTGCATTTGCTCTTATAATGTCAATATTGAATCCATGTAGGTGATTGAATGCAACATTTTCTGTTTTAATATGACTCTACGGACAATTTGAATCTGGTTTCAATGAATTGGATCATTTTGAAATATTTACCTCCAGGATGACCTGAATGATTTAAGGTCTGTAGTACTTAAACTACAGGTTGTAGAAAGGGCAACTATACCTTTTAATTGATCCTTGGACATGACAAAATGTTGGAACACCGTTAAGGACAATTAATATTTTGTAAGTTTACCTGTACAAACTTTGCTCCCCCCCCTTATTTCTGAAAAAGCACAAAGATAATTTTAGGGGACTTTTAGTATGTTATTCTAGCCACATTTCTGCACCAATCCTGACATTTTCGGCTTGTGCCAGAAATTTCCACGTTAAACCTAAAATTCTTGGCCTATTGAGTGAACTTATTTTAGTGTTAAGCGGCAAGACAATTATCCATGTCCATATCATTTTTAGGAAATTTATGCGCCTGAAAAAATGTGCCGGTGTGCCTCAAAAGGTTTTTGTCCCCGGACATCATTAATATAACAGTTACCATAGACACGATTATCCAAAGAACACTTCTAAATTTAGTACTCATGGTTGCGTCCTGACAATACCGGTTTTATTGTAGATATCTTGTTGTCACGGGTCAATTCCTCGTCTTTTGCCAAATTTCCATTTATTCAAAGTCATGGACAAAAGTTACCTCACACAAAATGGAACCTTTATTCCTAACTTGCAAATACACCGTGAACTCTTGACTTCATATAGCAGGGGTCACGCGTTTTACTTATAGAGCACTATTTTGGCGTATAAGGCTACAACACGGAGCTACGTACGGAGACCTTATACAAAATAGAATTTATGTGCAGTTACTTGGATGTTAAAAACATACAAACAAGGATCAAGTTGCAAAAAGTGCTGAAGACTTTTGGCTTGCGATTTTGTTAAAGCAGTTTCTACACTAAGAAAAATTGAACTAATTTATTGGACAATTCGCACAAGATACCTTAAAATGGGTAGAAAGCTGCCAGTAAATTTGCATAGGCCCTAGTATTATTGACAATTTATAATAAACACACAATCAATGAATATAAATGTTATTTTCCAGGAAAACAGAAATAAATTTAAAAAAAGGTACTCATGATAATTGTCATCTGTTCCAGGCGATAGACCATTGTCTACCTCAGAAAATTTGGTTGAATTTGCATGGGAAAAGTTATTGTTTTCTAGGGAAATTGAAATAACTTTTAAGAATATTGTTTTCCTTGGAAAAAAAAATAAGAATAATCTTTTAATATTTTATATTTTGTTTCAGATTTTAAGGTGTTTATAGTGGGCATTAATGATTTTATGTTGACATTCTTCGTAATTAATGTAAGAGTGTCAGTTTTAAATTAAAAGTATGTGTGCCACGGGGCATTCTAGAAACACTCTACCATGGGTAACAACTACTGATAACAACAAGTCACGCTTTACGGACTAAAACACATCAAGCATGACAGAGTGCTTGAGACTAGACCCTCCTTCTATACACGGCGGTCCGGTAAGTACGTACATCCTGTTTCTAAATTGAAAAAAAAGTTGGCGTAAATTGAAACCAGCGTTTGAAAATCTCAAGACTGAAAATAATATCGAAAGGCATTGTGGGCAAAATGGGATGCGGCCCGTAGCGATTGCGTGTTCACTTTTCCATGTTTGCGAGCACCGAAGTACCCGACAAAAACGTTCAATTTTCTCGCTAGGTTCTACAGGTTCAGACCAATTACGATACATATTCCCCGGGGGGGGGGGGGGGGCACTTGTATTCCAAGGTGGATATCATTCTCGTGGAGCAAAAACGCGAATATTAGGGTGGTTTTTTTTTTTGAGATCAGGCGATGTACGCGCGTACATTGTTTAGGGTATCAAAATCGTCAAAACTCTTAAATAATGTTATGCTTTCCACTTCAAAAATAACTAACCTGTTTAGGGTATGATGATTTTTGTATTTTTGACAAAAAAATCACATTCAAAATGCTGGAAACCGTATGTTTTGTTCCCGATTTTTTCCTGATTTCACATGGTAGATTCCCCTAGTGATGGAACCCGTTTTCAGCCTTATTTTAGCGTGTTTTCTCTATGTCGTCGCGTCTCCTACATACTATTTCATTTCATTTCCGCGTGTTATTCTACACTTAGAATGATAGTTAGATATAGACCTATGTACTAGAACAGAATTATGGTATGTCTCTAATTTATGCCGATCAAAATAAGGTCATGGATATTTTAGTCCGGGTTTTACTTAGTTCAATGAAATGGCTGAATATGCAGGAAAAAAACCCTGTCAATTACGATACACGATAAGACCCATTAATTTCAAAGAAATAGTGACAACTTTAGAAAGACTTGAAATTTAAATGTACCGTAATGGATTTAAATTTTAACTTATCAGCTCTAGATAATCGCAAATTGATGGTTACTTACACAAAAGTGGAATAAAACACTTCAATGAAATCATTTGTAAAATTTCTTTAACAGGGCTATTTACAAGAAGGCCTATAGCCTGAGGGTGGTTAAAGGCACATTTTATAAACGTACTCGGTTTAGGGTTAACAAAACGATTTTGTAAAAATACTTGTTTAGGGTGTATTTTTTAAACTGTCTGCATAATTACTGTTTAGGGTTTTGAAATTAAGCCAAATCAATGTTAAGGGTAGCAAAATCAAGCCAAAAGAGTACTTGTTTGGGTAGCAAAGTCAACCCAAATGCTCGGTGCTTAGGGGATTATTTGCCAGATGCAGTACGCGCTTAGGGTACGTTTGGGGAGGCCAAACACGAGGGCCCAAGATATTCACTTGGAAATACAGTGGCCCCGGGACATTCAAACAAAACAAGTAGTAATAGTAACGGACCCTCTGTGTGCAAAAATCTCCATAGAACCCATTCGTTTTCGGAGATGGATTTGAGATTAGTTTCATTTGCATGCGTTCGCTAAGACGGACTGATAACGTTAAAGGGGGATGGCACGATTTACGGATATGAAGTTTTGGTATTGATAGATAGCCTTCCTCCAAAACCCAATCTGGAAAGTTTCGGCCGATATTTCAACCCGTTTTTGATGCGAGAGCTAAAAACGTGATTTTGTAAGCCCCATAGAGTACTGTGTAAAGTAATGTCGACCAAAAACGTCACATTTTTGTCACTAACTTCCAAACGAAACATCCTTGACTCTAAGATTTCACAGGGTAAATGGAGAAAAATAGTGGCTTTCTTGCGATAGCAAATGTGATCAACTTCCTTAAAATCTGGGGCTTCTGGGGACTAGCTATTATCGATCGTCACATGGACCTTTAATCTCTCGTGCTTACTAATTTAGATAATATCTTTCGCAGTCTGTGAACAGACTACACACTGTTTCGGGACGCGCTTGTACGGCTATACAGGCTAACCAATTAAAGGCCCTCTCAGTGACTTTCGCAAAAAAAAATGAAAAGAAAGAATCAATTTGGTAGAAAGAAATATTATTTTAAAGCGAAAGATTCAGGTCCGAAACAAAGCCTTTATGATGCAGTAGAACCTGAGAAGCGAGCACTCAGATACACTTCATTCTATCACATTTGCCATAGAAAAAATGCATGCAAGAATTCCATAAATTACCGTTGGAAATCCCAAAATGCCCAAATTCCAGCAGATCGTGTGCCGACCCCATGGTTCAAAGTCGATTAATTCGTTCTAGGGTGTCACAAATAGAGTAGAATATGGGCAAAATGTGCTCAAATAGCATCAATAACTCAGAAATTTTCCTCGTGAAGTACGGGACTATTGGTGATAAATTTGCCGTAATCCAACCAGCCCTGACGAAATAAAAAAATAGAAATTTTCATCAAGATCTCGCTTTACGTGTTAAAACCCACTGACCTCCCCGTATAGAGGTCAGTGGTTAAAACCGGGGAAAGGGAGGGGGAGGTCGGATTTATTGGCATCCCTCGGGAATTAGCACTCTATATATAATACCCAGTAAACATGTATATAGATTCTATGGGTTAAAGGATCATGATACGGTCATTTTTCTATCATACTGTGCGAAAACGGATACTGCAAAAAGCCACGCCCAAAAAAACGAAAAAAAAAATTGACAATCAACTATGACAAATCAGGTTCTTGGAAGGAAAAGTGGAAATTTGAGCAAAATGTGTGCGATTTATGAGCCAGACCAAGTGTCATGGCGGGTAAAGTTGTGTGCAGGATCGCCTTCAGGGGCGGATTAGAGGGGGGCGCCCCGGCGGCGCGCGCCCCTCTAGTTTTACAAGCGGCTAGGGCCGACCATGTAACCTCGTCAATCAAGTAGTCTTCTATTGTGACTGGATGACATCATCCCAACACCAGGTTGCCGATTTGCCATAACGATCGGCGGTACTCCTTTACAACTAAGGTGGTTTATGTCGCATCGCAATTGCCCACAACATTAACAATCGAATACAATTACAATACCAGGTAAGTGTGAATATTCCCACCTCCCTGCAAGTAGCTCGTATCGAACATTTTAGCAGATATCACCTTACAAGTTCTACAAATTCGAATCCAAGCCAGCTCTAATTTGATGTTGAAATTTGCATTCTCCCTATTTTATTCATTTCTTTCTCTATTTAAAAGTTAATGTTACCCACCCTAAGTGAAAGAAGACGGGTCCCGACGGCGGGCACCTGTTCCAGTCCTCAAATGGTATCGAACTAAAGAAAAGCCGAACTGATTCAATTTCCATAGATAGCTACGCTTGACTAATTAAGATACTTTTAGTATCCCCAAAAATATTGGACCTTTACACTTTTTAGGAAAGCTCTTCTTGACTCCCTATAAATGATCTCCAGAAATTAGAATCTGTGTTTGATGAACTAAATTTGGTGAATAAAACCGCTACACGCTTAGCCGTGTCCGGCCATTTATCAAATTTATTTTGTACATCACACATCACTCAAACAACACATTTATCTGCCAGTTGGGGCCCGGGGACATTTTATTTTAATCAGAAATAAGTTAGTTTTTTAGGCCTATATATAGAAAAATTGTAAATTTCAGTTTCAAAATTAAGTATTAAGCATTAACAGTTTTTTCTACCTTTTCCAATTAATGGTGAAAGGTGGGGTGTTCTAGTACTGGCAAGCCTTTACAAAAAAGGCATCTAGTGCTGGCGAAAAGCTATCAACGTTTGTCCAATGCTTTGGTAATTTTCCCATGGAGGTATGGTTTGTCAATTTGATCTGTACATTCATACGCGATGTATTCGGTCCTTGGCCATCGATTGGGGCCTGGGAGTATGATGTCATCGGATTAACTGTGGTCAACAAAAGAAGGCTACTTGATTGACAAGGTACCTGGTCGGCCCCAGCCGCTTTGTTATTTTTGCAGAGCACAGGGCTGCCAGCGCCGCACAGGGCGCCGAGTGCACTGTAATTCTATAATGATGTTTTTTTTGTTGGTTAGGCACAAGGCGCCCTGTCGAATCCCCCAAGATTGGATGGTATTGGGCGTCGGGCGCTGTGTGATGTAAACCCCATCAGAGTTTCGAACCGATTAAAAAAACATGGGTCTACCCGGCGAGCGCAGCAGCCAGATATTGGCGCCCCCTCTATTGAGAATCCTGGATCCGCCCCTGGGCCTTAGTCTCGCGTACGTTTGTATACGTTCGTGCTCGTACCTCGTGGAGTCCATATGCGTGTAGGACCCCATAATACATGAGAATGAGACAAATTGAATAAATAACGTTCTAAGGATTTTTGAAAAATAAAAAAAGTAAAAAATTGAATTTTCAAATGCATGCATTTTACCGCAAATTCTTCTTACGAACAACAGGTTTGCAGAACAAAGATTGCTTGCTTTTGTTTTTAATAAGATATATCACTAAAATATTACAATTCTCAAATTGTCTTCTTGCCGTTTGGTAAAATTGAATTCATCAAGGGGTTTTGGAGAAATCAATCATGCATATTAATGCAGATTTAGGGATTTTTTCCATAGAACTTCACAGGAGCTCGGCACCTCCAATACCACTCTAGTATCGAAATCAGGCGTCCCCCCCGCGTTAAACCAATGGCACGTCTAAAATTAGGTGTATGGCCGCCCTCCCCTGAGAAATATGAATTTAAAAGGGTGCATCTTATTGATGAAACAAGTTATCAAAATGAGCTATCCATATATAGATTTACGTAAACAAGTCTATTAGAAAAATTAGCCTATAACATAGCAACCATCAGTATAAGCCTTGGCAATAGAAAAAGCCCCCAAAAGTGACATGATGCGACATGAACTGTGAAACATATTATATAAAGTGACAGGAGGATATTTTAGGATATGGAATTTCTCTCAAAATTCAATGGATGGTTGTAGTCTGTTGTCGACAACCTACAGAGAACGTTTGGAAGGCTTATTTGGACAAACAGGGCAAAAGAAAAACACAAGCCTTTTTGAAATGCTGCATAGTAATAGTTCCACATAGAAAACATGCTTTGACTTTCTCGTCGTGCACGACAGAAACGACTAAATCATTCATTACTAAATAAAGACGGCGTACTCGTCTTATTCACTTCAGGTGTGATCTAAATACATGGATAAGATTCAAATATGTAAAAACATAGGTTCGAGGAAAATTTGGGGCGCTCTCTGGAAATCCTCTCCTACTCTTAAGGGAAGCTATAACTAGCGATGCACAGTTGCGATGTGACATTTCCTTTATCACCAGGCATAAAGTGAGTTCGTATTACATTACTCCATATTCTGGCCAGAACATAACATTTAGTCTGTTGCGCCACTGCCCTAGTGGCTGGATAATATGCGTTGCTCACATGTGGTCCATTGTGTTTGTATGAAAATAAAGTCGGGTGTCGTGTTTATTAAATCTGCCCAGTGTGTTGTACCATTCACATTTTCCAGTATGTGTGCCAGTTTTAAATAGGAAATAAATGTTATAGTGTTAAGTGTAACCTTGTAGTTTACCATGTATACACTCTGCTAATCCTTGATTTTCTTGATCCAAATTTATGGCCATTTTCTGTTTTCCCCAAAGGTTCGTGGCTCAAATATAATAAGTTGGGTAGGCTTTTCCCTATCAACAGTGTCACCGTGTTATTGTGTGTTGTGTGTAGTAAGGTTTCATGCACGGTGAAAGACGAGGATATGATATTTTGTTTAGCTTAAAAATTATAAAAAAGTTCTACTTGAAGACACCTTTGTGCTTCGCTGCAAGATGTTATACATGTACTATGAGTGCATAATGTGGTATTATTGAGTATGAAACCATGGTAAAGCCAGTAAGATAGGAACATTTCTGGTAATGCAAAATAACCGATACAATTGACCAGCAGGTTAAAGATTTGTATCATAATTCTGGAATATAAGGCTGCTCTGTGTATAAGCCGCAGGACTTGTATTTTAACATGCTATTGAATGTCATATACTTTATGCATATTTAATATATTTGATCCACCAAGATGTAAGATATACCTGTTATGTAGGGTAATTTTCGGTAAATGTACATTTGGTACGAGTTTTTACAGTTCTAGTGATCTGTAATTTCCGGAATTACAAGCCGCTTTGTGTATAAGCCGAGGACTTGCTTTTAACATGCTACTGAAGGCCTATTATTTTATGCATTTTTACATTATTTGATCCCACCAATGATTGCCAAGATATTTTCTGTTATGGAAGGGATTTTCTGTAAATGTTTAACATGTGGTACGAGTTTTTACAGTTTAGTGTCTGGATTTTCCGGATTACAAGCGCTTTGTACAAGCCGCAAGACTTATATTTTGCTAGACAGTGCTATTTGAAAGTTCATTATACTTCATGCATATTTATATAATTCGATTCACAAAAGCTTGTAAGATATTCCTGCTAGGGAAGGTAATTTTGTAAATGTACATTTGGTACAGAGTTTTTTACAGCGATAGTATATATTTAAAACTACAGGACATTAGGTTTTTCAATGATGAGCAACACCTTTTTGCGTTTATTAAAAGATTTGTTCACACATTTATATCAATGGAATGATAGTAAAACAGGTACTTGTAGAAATATTTTAAATCACCAGTTATGTGGAAAGTTGTAATTTGCGATCTCAGAATATCAATTACCATGGATTCCATGGGTATCAGTTATCTTTGAATTGTAGGGGGCTCTACGATAAGAATAAAGGTTTATCATGTCTTTAATTATTAAAAAGTAAAAATACAGGATGTTTGTCTCCAAGAAACCCATTAAACTCAATGATGATAAACCCTTCTATAGAAAGGGAATGGGCAGGCTATAATATTTTAAGTCAATTAATTAAATTCACAAGCAGAGGGTTGAACAGTATTAATGAATAAAATTTTGATTATACTATCCACGAGTATAAGGTGACCCAAAACTGGTAATTATGTGGTTATTGATCTGAGCTTTTTTGATCTAGATTTACACTTTGTTCTGTGTACGGTCCAAACAAAGATTCACCCGACTTTATCATAAATTAAGAAGGTTATTTCAGACACAAAAATACAAATTATATTATGTGGTGAACTGGGAATTGGTGATAGACCCAAAACTTGATTACTCAAATACTGTATTATTACTTTAACCCTCAAAGCAAGGAAGGTGGTTTTGGACCTAATCAGTGAGCTGATTTAGTTGGACCCGTGGAGATGTTTGAATGAGAATATAAGAATAACCTGGAGGCAACATAGACCTTTAAAAGCCAGAGTTAGGTTGGATTTTTTTTTTAATTTCAAGGAATGTTTGTTAAACTTAGTTGCTAACACAGATATTTTACCAGGTTACGGACTACTGACCATCAAGTTTTGTATAATTTTAGTTTTAATGTTTGGCAAAAGGCAAAAGGGTATGGAAAAATTTCAACATTCTCTTGCATGAAGGACCCTACCTATGTTAATCTAGTCAAGGAAACTATCAAAGATGTTATCAAGCAAATGCTGATCTTCCTTATAAGTTTGATAAAATGCATGATATTCACCCCGTGATCTTTGTGGAAATCAGTGATCGTTTTTTTGATATGCTTTTATTGGAAATTGAGGTAAGACTATTCCTTTTCACATTCAAAAAGCGAGAGGGGAAGTATGAGGGAGGGCAAATTACGGCCGAAATTCGAAATAGTGAAGATATTTGAAAAAACATCAGGATATTGAAGATTTAAGTATATTGGATACGCTCAATCACAAGAAAATGGAGTTGGGAAAAGGTAAGGAAAATTAAGAGGAAGGGGCTCTATGCTTAGGTCACGTGTCAAATGGCTAGACGCTGGGGAAAAACCTTCCGCTTTCTTTCTGAATCTTGAAAAAAGGAATTCAGTTAATTTAAACAATATCCAGAATAGTCAATGATGATGCATTATTAAATGACAAATGATGGAAATTTAAATGAATGTCATGATTTTTATCAGGAAGTATATAGCTGCAAGGATAAAGATGGACGTTAATTGAAAGGATTTATAATACTAGAATTTCACGGGTTAAATTATATGTGATCAAAGGAAATACTATGGAGGCCAATCACACGATGAAATTATTTTATTTGCCCTGAAAAATATGAAAAATAACAAGTTTTTTTTTTTTTTTTAATTTTAGGGAATTTTAAAATGTTTTTTAGTGATTTATACTGGTTGTTATTAGGTTTTAATGAAGCATATGGACTATGGCCAATCTTGCTATACTCAAAAAAACGGGGGGGGGTTATCACAATTATTACCCAAAGGCCCCCAAAAAACACGCACGTTTCTAAAAAACTGGCGTCCAATTTCGCTCTTAAATGTGACGTATAAGCTTGCATCCTCTTGCATCGCTAATAGGTTGAAAGGTCCTGCCCTTTAATTGATGTTGATCAGCCTGGTTTCATGGCTGGGAGGTTTATAGGGGAGAATATAAGGGTAGTATATGATATTATGAAGTACACAGAATTAAATAATATCCCTGCCTTCTCCTCCTAAAGATTTTGAAAAGGCTTTTGATTCGGTTCCCACAAATTTTATTTTTAAAACTCTGAATCTGTTAACATTTTGGGGAGGATGGTTTTAAAAGGGGATTTTCAGTTTTTTATAAAGGGGTAAATCTTCAGTTTTAGGAACGGCCATATGACACCATTTTTTGATATTAGTTCAGGTTGCAGACAAGGCGAGTGGTTTATGCACTTATATTTTTTTTACTATGTCAGCAAATTTTAAATTTGGCAATAAGTAATAATGAGAACATAAGGGATTATGATAAAACGGCATTGAGTACAGATTTTCAAATGCAGACGAACCACAATTATTTTGGATGGTAAAGAATCTTCATTATTGGAAACCTTAAGTGGCTAAGATTTTACAAAGGTTTTTCGGGGCTAAAAGATCAATGTTGAGGAATACAAGTTGCAATTTGGATGGCTCAAAACAAGGTTTGCGAAGACATTATTTGGTAAAAACGACAAGATGGTTGGGTGGGTACACATAATTTTAATTATCTTGTATTGTTTTATGTAATAATCTAGAAATATAGTGAATATTTAATGATGATAACACTATGCAAGCTATTACCAGCAAAAAATCACTGGTCTAAGAGAGTTCTCACTGTTTCTAGGAAGAGTTGGGTTTTGTCAAATCGCTTTTGTTACCAAAATTGAACTCAACTTATTATGTCTCTTCCAACTCCCAAGGAAGACCTGATTAATTTGAATAAATCTCAAAGTTCTTATAATTTTATATGGAATAATAAAGGTGATAAGATAAGTCGCAATCAAATGGCACTTACAAGTGATAAAGGTGGATTGGAGTCAAGATGATTAAATTGGTTGTTTGCAAAAGCACGTTAAAATTACCATGGATTAGAGAATTTCAAAAATGGTAATAACAGTAAAATAAAAAAATCTGTTTAATAAAATGTCCATATTGTAACTTAGATTTTTCTTCAGTCCATTACTGGGATAAATTATTCAAATACGAAAAATGCTTTTTGGAAAAGTGTGATTATTGCCTGGAAAGAATTTGTAATGCTTATATGCCTCATGTAAGGCAAGAGGTATTTTGAGATCAGGTGTGAGGGCAAAATCCAAATCTTAAGGTGGTAACAAGTGTGTTTTGTATAGGGAATGGACAATCATGGTATTAGATATGTAAACGATCTGTTTGATGTAAATGGGAGTTCCTATCCATTTCATGTTTTCAAATAAAATTCATATGAGTTAATTTCTCACTTGCATGGTTTGAAAAAATGCAATCAATAAATCTTCTTCCCATTTATTAAAGGAGACAAAGGAAAATCCTCATAACCCAGACAGAGTCTAAATTATAATCAATATTGCAAGAGTCGAAGGTGTTAAAACCCTTTTAATAAACTATATCCAGTTCAAATAGAGGTGCAAATATAAGTGTATCGAACAAGTGGAAAGTGGATCAATCCTAGCTTCAACTGGTAAACAGGAATGGTTTAAGATTTATATTACAAATTTGCGTACGGACCACCCCAGGATAACTCCGTTGGTTTCAGTTTCGTCTTTTAAATAGAATCATGTGTACAAATACTTATTTAATGAAAATAGGTAAATTAGGTAATTCTAGTTGCACTTTTGTGAAGTTATGATGAGACTATAGAACATTTATTTTGGGATGTGCTTTGTTCAAAATTTTGGAAGGATTTCCAGTGTTGGGTTAATACTACCTTGAATGTTAAATGTCGTTTCAAAGAGATTCTTATAATATTATTTGGTAATACCTCTACAAAGATTAATATTCAATAGCATCTTATAGTTTTGAAATTCTGTATTTATTAAAAGTAGAGTGAAAAATGAGAAACCCTTTCTTATGTTGGTAAACATGAGTGAAAGACTTTTATTGCGAAGAGGAAATTTATATATAATCCAAATGCTAATCAACAAAAAATTTAATAATCGTTGGCATAATGGAAGAAAGAAAGAAAAGAAACTATTGAGAATTAGTTTGTTGGTTTGTTTTTTTGTTTGGTTTTGTATAGCCGGCCTTGTGCAGGGGGACCGTCTCGCCTGCTTGATGCAGGGAGACCACATGGGGATCAATTGGTCCACTGTTATAGTTTTTTTTTTCCTTGGTGTGTCTGTTGTCTGTTGTGTAAAAGGGTTAACATTTGCCTGTTAATGTTCTTATACTGATGGATTAAATCAAAATTTGGATACAGGGTGAACTGGTGCCCCCATTTTTGATAGAGGTGTCTGAAGGTTACATGCCAAGGTCGGGGGTCATATGAGGTCCAAGTTAGTTATGCAAAGGGGCTGAAGATGTGAGAAGTGACCTCATTTGTAAAGGTTGACTGTTCAGTTGGAGCCAAACTTAAATCATAGGTGCTGCATGGGATCCTCATTGTTGATGAGGTCAAGGGTCAACATACCAAGGTCAAAATGTCATGTGAGGTCAATTTGTAGATGGGCTGAAAATGTAAAATTGACCACATTTGAAAAGTTGATGTTTAATTGGTACCAAACTTGATCATAGGTGAGGTCAAAGTCACACACCAGGTCAAAGGTCACATGCCAGGTCGGAGGTCATGTGCGGTTCGAGTTGTGGTATAGGGGATCTGTAAACTTGACCTCATTTGAAAAAAAATTCAATTGGAAGAAACTTGGTTCGTGGGAGTTTGCATTGCAATCCCTATTTGTTTGTGAGGTTCCAATCACATATCAAGGTCAAAGGTCATGTTAGGCCTATTTTCTCTAAAACTTGTGATGGCATGGCGACGACAAGCGTCCGAGGACTGATGTCATGTATTCTTGTTTTTTGCACTGTTCGGGTTGAAAAATTGGGGAGGTGACGTCGTGATGTGGGTGGCTGTTTGCCTGTGCTATCTCTGACCGTGTCCACAATTAGCTGGGTGTGACTGTGACCCAATTTGATAATCGGGGGGTAAATTGACCTTTTTTCGAGTGGAGCATATGTTGTAGTGCTTTAAAGGCTATTGATCTGTAAAATAAGGTTTTTTTGCATGTTTTCCATCTTACAATGTATAGGTATATCTTGATTATCTTACAAAAGGGTTGGTAAATGACACGCTTTCCATAATTGATACTATGTTCGGGCGTGGGAGTAAATACAAATATGGTGTGCCCGTTTTCATGGTCTGAGCGCAATGCAATTAAATATACAAGCACCTATGATACTGCTACTATACTGTGCCCCCGGACGGGTCACTCTGCTTACATGTAATTAAAAGGCCATGACCTGATGGCACTCCAATAGCCTAATCCCAAGAAAGAACCACCTGTTTAGTGTTTGCGTAAGCTGCTGTTTTTCTCATCCGCCCCTGTGAAGCATAGGGGTATTAAGAGGTACTGTAAGGGTGATGATTTTCGCGCCGGCGTGTAATTTTCGCGTGTTGTAATTTTAAAGTTTTTGCTGTTGTTAGGTTCGATTTTTCGGCTGTCCTGCATGGGCCTTCACACAAGTACATACATTTTCGCGGGTTTTGTTCGCGCTGGCTCGGAGGTGCGCGGGAGGCGCGAAGTTGATGTAGCGCGAGAATTTCTCTTTTGCAGTGATTTGGAAGTAGTAAAAGTTGTGTGGGTGCAGTGGCGGATCCAGGATTGAAAACGTCAAAATTACCGGGGGGCTGATGAAAGGCTGGAAATTGGTCCAAAAGCTCGAAAATGGGCTTGATTTGCAAGATTTGCAGAGAAGAAGTGCCGGAGGCGGCGCGCCCCCTCCGCCCCCCTCCCTGGATCAGGCGCCGGGGGGTGTTGGTCGGTGCTCTGGGGGCTTGCTTCAAGCGTTTTTTTGGCTCCCTCATTGTATCAGATTGATATGGCTATATGGAATTTTATAAATACGGGGTTTGGGGGAGAAGAAGGCTATTGCATCAAGTTGAAAATCATAAGTTAAACTGGTCCATGAACCTTTACATGGATATACCAGTTAACATAGTATTGTACTGGTAAATCCGGACTTTAACAATGAGGTGGTCAAATATATACACTTAAATTGAG
This sequence comes from Ophioderma brevispina, assembly GCA_023653785.1. Classification (NCBI taxonomy): domain Eukaryota; kingdom Metazoa; phylum Echinodermata; class Ophiuroidea; order Amphilepidida; family Ophiodermatidae; genus Ophioderma; species Ophioderma brevispina. The sequence goes on from JAMKCH010014621.1 coordinate 15,289, forward strand.
TTAAATTAAATCTTAAATCAATTGTTATTATCTGGATGTACATCATAATTGGTGTATCACTTGTTATGTGTATGCATGCAGTGTCTCAGGAATGATAATAAAAGATAAATGAGAAAAAAAAATTAACAGTTGTCTGGGCCTTGCCCTGAGAATTTAACAAATTCTTGACCACGGCATTGACACAGGTGTGGTACTTGTTGGTGCATTGGTATATGACGATTCGTGTAGCCTACAGTGACAGTGCGGCATATTTTTTTGGGGGGGGGGGGAGGAGCAGCCTTACTGGTATTAAACTTGGCAACAATTTGTTTACCAGACTATTGATTTGAGACTAGGCTAGTCAAGGTTCGACGAGTAAAACTAGGTAGAGTTGGGCTAGCCTAGCTGGAATAGACTAGTCTGGCCTAGGACATAGCCACTCTCTAATCTATTCAACGTGATCAAGGCCTTCAATCTCAATATTAGCAAAACATTGGTCATTAAACAAAAAACACTATGTACGTAGTCGTAGACAAAAAAACTACACACATGTAACAGCATCATTTTTAGCTAGGAGTGTTACTGTTGATAGTCAACAAAAAAGCTAGGCAAGGCCAATAAATAATCCAGTGTGAACTCAGCCGGCTAATGTATAACCATGCATTTACAGATTGATATTGTGATGTCCAGGATAATCTCCCAGTTATGTCTATATGAAAAGATTTCTTAGCTAGGATAGGTTGAGTTAACAAGAAAAAGCTATGTTCCAGACATGAGTCCAGTCATGCCAGTAAACTTTAACATAACACGTTTGTGTAGTCATCATGTCATGACATGACTTATGGTAGTACTCACTGTCACCGAGTTATCCCCACATACCAGTGAATTTGAATCAGTACAAAAAATCATAAAAAGGAATGTTCTTCACTACTGCAGTACCTATTTTATGAAACCAGGCAAAATTTGCAAGCATGGAGGGGGCGTGATTGAAATCGCCTTACAATCTGCACTGTGCTGCTGTGCGCCCAACTAAAATAAAGCATGGAAAGGTAAAGGTTGCCGAATTAACACTATAACAGCGACATCACACAAACTCCGTGTCCGCGGCCATGTCCACTCATCATGATCAGACTTTGCCATGAGTGGGTTGTTCATGATATGACTACAAATGTTGTTTCACTTGTGAAGTGTATTCTTTCAACATTTTCTGCCTACGCTGCAAATAATTGTCATAATGTTACCACGGTGTCGTTAATCCTGGAACTTTGTTTCCCGACAATTAAGAGGAATCTTGAAACGAACAAAAGACCCTAACAAAATCGTCTTTTGAGCAGGGATGAAACTTATTTTTATAGTGATTGAGAAAAAAAAAAAAACAATATTTTAATTTATGATGAGCTTTATTCAGTTTATTTATAGTTACGGAAATTAATCCTAGTGTAACATCTATACCGTCCATTTAGGTAGTTCCTTATTTCATCATATCGCTATATTTAGATTTATTTTTTTCAAGATCAACCTGCATTCCGTTGATTTTTTTCTCTAAACTCTTTACCAACCTCACTGTTGGGCCAAGAGATCACACAATGCGTCAATATAGTGTTGCTGCGGAGTTGTAAAACCCTAATGGCGCATGGACATCGTAAACACGACCAAGTCTAGATTTGTTTGAGCTTCCACAATATCCGAAGTTGTTTTTATTATTCCAAGTATATTTTTAAAATATCAGCACAGGCATTATCATAGGTTTAGTTAGAAAACAAGACATAAAAAATGAATTTGCGAGGAAACAAAATATACAACGGAATGGAAAATTAAAATTAATATTAATTGTTGAATCTCGGATCGACTATAAATGAAAACTTCAAGATAAACAATTTTAAGGATGGCGCGCCCCTGTTCGGTACCCGTCGGATTAATAAACTCCGTAGGAGTAATGGTAGAACGAAAAGGGGGATCAAATGAGGGTCGGCATCCTGTCAGACTATAGATTTTCAATAGCAGTCAATACGTACATACGCGTTAGTCTATTAAGAGCTTCGCTTCGCGCTCGCTTATTATTTTAAGCGAAAGATCAGTCGAAACAAAGCCTTTAGTACTATGTTCATAGAAAGTGTTAAGGAGTATACTACTATAGAAGTTAATATTTATTCAATGCATGTAACCCTTTTAATTTCTTTAAACCCAAAAGGAGTTTTTTAAAAGCGGGAGAATACACAAAAAAAGAAGGGTTCCTATATGTATTTATATTTTAAGGTTCGATTGGGTTGCCACATCGGATAAAAAGGGTTCCCTTATACAATAAGAGAGCAGTGTAGGTGACGTTCTCTGCAGGCTGAAAATGCACAAAAACAAACAACAGGATGTTAGGCGTTGCTATAGTCGGTCCCCTTAAAATCTTACCCACACGGTTACGTTGACTTGTGACCTTAAACTGTTTACACATGGCAGCCCATTTACGCTATACAAAAATACCGTCCCTGAATAAGTGCGTGACTATATGCACACAAAATTGACAGATCTATTATTTGTGGTTAAAACCATTTAACCATTAAAGTCAATGTATGATGGAAGAAAGAAAGAACAAAGGTTTTTACGTTGATTTGATACTATGAACTCTCTATACAATGTATGTGTTAAAAAATTAACGGCTATAGCTCTAAAACGATATCTTGTTTGATTATGCCACACCTGTGTCGAAGTTTTCTAGTTCCGCTAGACTCATTAGTCCACCAAAAGGAAAGAATAGGCGTTCGATTTGGTGGACTCTTTAACGTAACATTAGTTTCAAGCTTTATTCCGATGTCGTCTATGACCCCGGATTATGGCTAGGCTCCGTGCGGAATCTCATTTTACACCGGGATTCTACAACTTTTGGCCCTGTTCTTGCTATACACTTTCTAAATGATGTTGAATTGCTAAACACATGTAATCAAAATGTTTAGAGTATCTTCTTCTTAGCGTATCCACAAGTCATTGGTATGGCTTGGGTGTTGTCCAGGATTTATCAACTAGTGTCTGATCCCGGGCCGCGTGTATCCATGATACGGACGCTCCTAACATGGCCCCGCTTATTCGACAACTGACGACTGCGATGTATAGTCAGTTGTTACTCCTCTGTAACACTCGGGACCCACCGCTTAACGTCCCCTCCGAAGACGGTAATTGCTTTCCTTGATCCATTGCCCAATTCCAAGTGAACCCTGGAGAGAGGGTATTCTGTATTGCATAAATAAATTAAGGTATTTCCTTGTCTTTCTGGACAAGAAAACTCGCGGACCTAAATTGAAATACCCCTTCTCTTTTTGGTGATTACTTTTTTTTAAATTTTGCCATCCAGTCTGAATATTGGCTTTACTGCAATGTGGCTACTATCGGCGGAAATACTGGCATATAACAAGAGCCTGTCCCTTTTTTGTGTCGTCTGCCAAGAATTTTTTACAGAGGCACATGACATAGGGATTACTCTGGGCGTGTGTGTGTGGTGTGTCTGTGGTCAACATGTTAACCTTACTGATCTTCATGCCGTATGAGTTCCGAAGGGCTATGATGATGGTAACTTGGTGGAACGGTGGGGGTGGGGTGGGGTGACATGTTGTGACCTCAGTGACCTAGGTGAGGCTCATGGGTGACCTTTGGCCCCATTCACAAACCGCGACGTGGCATATTAGCCGTGGTGGACAATGAATGCTGAGTAATAGTAATAAACGGTCAGTTACAATTAAAAAAAAAAAAAAAAAAAAAAAATGCTAAAGCACTCTGTGCTTTTATCATCTTTCACTTAAATTGTTACGCTTATGCATTATTCCAATACAAACTAAACTTCAGTGAGTTACATGTACATGTATCTGGCCACGGCAGCTGTCCAGAAACTTTCATTTTTTCATACTTTATGTTTATAAACTGGATATAAATATCATTCCTTGTTTATTTTGTCTCGTCCCACACAGAGACCGTGGGCGTCAATAATAAGTTGCGTCATACATCTCGACAATAAAGCTTGACCAGAAAAAAACATTGATATTTGTCACGCACAGGCTTAGGAATTTATATATTTCAATACTTCCTCCGTGTTTAGTTTCAAAATTGGAACGCGTTCTATACCGTTGTGTAAGTACAGCCTGTCTAAAAAAAGTGCAATTGAAAAGTGCCCTCTTTGACAATCAGAAAATACCGTTGTGACATAATGCTTACATTACAGTCCAGGGCACATTCGCAGTTTTTTAAATGCTGTTTGTTCTGTTGAATTTGCGTGTTTTAATCTCTAAATATGTTTATTTAACAACGAAGTGTAAAACAAAATGGTGCCACTTTTAACTAGGAAGCTGAAGTTTATCCAATAATTCATTCAACCCTCGTTATCCTGCCCTGATCAGTTATTGCATTGCCCAGTTTTTATTTTTGACCAATTTTCGTAGATTTTTTGTTTTTTTGGTTGGATTTTAGAAGCAAGAGACATGTTTTCCTTTTCTTTCTTTTTTTCTTCTTTCTCCTCTTCAATTTTTAGAGTCTGAAAGACATTCATATCCATTATCTTTTCATATAAACTTGCAATGGGCTTGTCTTTCCACTAATTTTCTTCTTCTGACTGTTTTTGTAAGCAAAAAAATACGCCTCAATTTAGTGGTTTTGTTACATGGGAACCATACTATTTTTTCTTCAAATTTTTGAGCTTCCGAGTACTTCCTTTACAAATATCCATATAAAAGTTAAGTGTCTTTCTTAACTTCGTTATCATTTTGAACTGTTGAAAGAATTGATCGAGCCGTCGAAATGTACAACGAGACCTGGTTTGTAACTCTGAAACCATATTGAATATTGCTAATTGAAGAAAGTGAACGTAGTGTATGAATAACAGCTTATCGCTATTTTATCATACCTTCAACATCCAATACCATTACATTCTGAGCAATTGTTGCATCGGGTGTTGCATACTCATTTCTAATCCTGCAGAATGAATGTTCTTTTATTCACTGTAGTAGAGGAGCTAGCTAAGATAATGTATGCACTAATTTAGAGAGAAAAACTCAACTGTTTTAGACGAATATGAACACTAGGAACCACTTTGATATGTGCCAAAATTGATTTCCGGCGAAAGGCCCGATTTACTCAACGCCAAATTCAAAATGGCCGCCAAAAATCCATTTAAATTGCCTACTAGGATTCTTAGTATGGTCGCGTAGAACCAGCGAATAAGTGTGTTTTTTGTCAATACAATGGTATATTAAATAAACGCAACAACCTAGGTCATTTACAAATGTATTTTAATATTGTTAACTGTTTAAAATCCAAGATGGCCATCCAAAATGGCCGCCAAAAAACATTTAAAATCTACACAATTGTCAGTTATTGACTCTTAGATTTTGCCCCAAAAAAAATAAATGCAGAAGCTTGTCCAGCAATAATCAATCAATTAATTATTATAATACTCAATGACCACATAAAATTAAAGTCTGACAAGTTAATATTTGTATTCTACTTAAAAATTCAAAATGCGCTCGATAAGGCTACTGAAAAGTAAAACACAATGAATTGCCCATTTATATATACCACCGCTAATCATCTAAAATTTGCCGGACAACTAACTAAATAATGCCATTAATCATTCATAACATTTGGGGTTATCCTCATGTGCGTACAGTACGTGTCTCAGCCAGGCCCTCTTCTCTCCCTTTCTAGCTAATAGGAAATCCAAAGGAACCAACTAGAATGTTACACAAATTCTATCACAGGCAAAGAGCATGATTGTTTGCCAAATTGCAGTGTTCCTGTAAATTTCAGTGTAACATAACTTAGGGTGTATCAGACAGTGTTCATAACCAATCCAGGTATATCAGGCATTGCTCATAATATAACCGAGTCCAGGTATATCAAGGCAATGTTTTTTTTTATTCAGTATAGGTTTTACAACAATCACCTGTCTTACATTTGTAGTACTCTTGCCAAACTTGATCTTAGCCATCCTGCATCAAGGACACACTTCTTGCGAGAACATTTGCCACGTGTGCAGGGATATTGCAGGCCTTCGGGTTTTGAGATCACAATCTCATGGACTAGCAAATTGCCCCTGCTTTCAAACCATAAGACTAGAAATTAATAATTATGGATGCATCTCTTAATTGGCCTTGGACCCACAGTTGCTGTTGTTAGTAATGTTTTCTTATATACGGTGAGATTCAGCTGTTCTCCTCAAGTTCACCTTGTGGTTTGCTATCAAATCCACAAATTCAGGTCATCAACTTCTTCGGTCCTGTTGATGGTTTGGGGCACTTGGCCAAGAATGTTTCCGCCATGTATTTTACTTTCTGTTACTGGTACAACGAGTCAACATTCTTGAGCAGGAAAATTTTCTTGTTTGCAGGTAGCGTTTATAGGCTGCAAGTTTGTAGTCCGCTCTAAGCTTGTCTCCCCCGCCATGCAATACGGTAACAGTGGTCTACCGATCTTTTCACTCCTGTGTTGCTGAACAAGCCTGCAGAGCTCTTTGAGCTTTGAGGCCAGATTTTTTCCAATTAACTGTGTTGTGGTATAACAGACGCACAAAGACCTCTTTTCTCACCTGATGATGAGCATTATGGATGTAGGTCTTTAACAACATTGACCTAAAATGTATACCAAGGTATGGGTTTTTTGTCTTTGTTCATTTGGTTCCGAGCTACTCACATAGACATTACCTGAAGCGGTTTTGCTGATGAATAGTGAACAAAAGTTCTCTAATTCCACTGGGACATTTTTTGTTTGGTGATATCACATCAGAAAAACCATTTTGTTTGGCTTTCTTGTTCTTCCTCTTCCTCTTTCTCTTCTTCTTCATTCTTGATGCTGTCCTCTCTGTACGTATCAAATAACATGGATCTCACCACAATTGTGCCCAGCTTTGTTGACCATAGATTGCAAGAAAATGTCATGGAATGTCTTTGGGGTTTTGTGGGGAGATTTTCTGATCCTCATTTATCGATTAGTGATTACACAACTTCACAAGCTCAATTAACCTTATCGTTAACCAAAACACTGCAACTTGGTGCTCTTGTGCTGAGTAGCTCCTCGACAGTTTTCAATTGGCATCTATACTAAATCATCATGAGAGCTTTGATTGAGTGGCTCCTCAATTAACCAATCATAATAATAATTTGAATTTTTTTAACTGCCGACATCATCCACGTAAACAATGCTCAATGCGCTGTGTGGCAGCCATAAAAGGCGCTCAGCACATCAAAGAAGCCACAATACCAGAACAGATTATGCCAAGGACTGATTTTAGAAGCAGGAGGAAACGAAGTAACCCGGAACCACCTGCGGGACGAGTATGGAATCGGAAACCAAATTCACATAAAGCGCCGAGAATGAGCCCCTGCCGGGTTCGAACACGAGACCTCATTGGTTAAAGGCGAGGAAGATAACGCTGCGCCAACCCGTTCCAACGGGCAACCAACTCTATACCTGGGAATATCACAACAGGCCATGGAGGGTATCACCTGGGTGTACTTTTCCATTCCCTTCGCTTTACTGCATGGTGGAGAAAGCTGATTACAGGAAAAAAAAAAAAAAAAAAAAAATACGACGACGATATAATTTTAGCGTTTCAATATGATACTACAGAAGACTTGATTGTGAACGAGACTAACATTTAACGATATCGCCCACGACAATCGACCTAATCGGGATAGTACCCAATCGAGACATTAAAGTTCCCGATTGGGGTGGGTCACATAGGGTAGGTCACAGTGACCCGGGTCACAAAATGGCCATACCGCTCAGCACATCAGAGAAACCATGTACCAGAACAGATTTATGCCAAGGAGATCGATTTTAGAAGCAGGAGGAAACCGAAGTACCCGGAGAAAACCTGCGGGAACGAGTATGGATCGAGAAACCAAATTCACATAAAGCCGCCGAGAATGAGCCCCTGCCGGGGTTCGAACCCGAGACCTCATTGGTTAAAGGCGAGGGAAGATACGCTGCGCCAACCCGTTCCCCGAGGCAACAAACTTCTATACCTTGGAATATCACAACAGGCCATGGAGGGTATCACCTGGGTGTACTTTTCCATTCCCTTCGCTTTACTGCATGGTGGAGAAAGCTGATTACAGGATGATAATTATTCCCATATGCAAGACATTTTAAGTCAACGTTCAGAACCTACATCCACAACGCTTATATATCAGGAGACGCGGATGTCTTTGTGTGTTTGTTATATACTAGTACTAACTGGAGAGATCTTGGCCTCAAAGAGCCCTGGTTTTTTTTTGCAACTCAGGAGTGAAAAGATCAACATTATCACTACACGGTATGGTCTCCAAAATGACGAAATATCAACATTAAGGAATTCCTGAAAATCATTGAAAATCGTAAACTTTAATATTCTCAGAACACGGAACAATGCATGGGTGATCTTAAAAATATATCCGATTTTTAGTATATTGCCTAACGTTAACACTTAAGTAACGTATCTGTCGTAACGTATCTGTCGGGCCTTTTTCTTAGTCGTGCTGTTCTTAAAAAAAAAAAAAAAAAAAATGTCGCGGTATGAACGTAATAGGAGGGATTTCTTTCATTACTAGGGCTGGAAATTGTTACGTTGAAACCAGATTTTTATGCAAAACATGTATAATATAACATTGACATCTTCTCGATTTATCACATATTGGAACATAGGTATTCAGTTATTTTAGCAATTTTGTATCCATTCGAATTATCGTAACGTATCTGTCTGCAATATTGGCGACATGCTCTCAGAGAACTCTTGCGAAACTTTAATAATCCAATATTATCATGTTTTAAACTTAACAATTAGTGCATAATAGAGGCTGATAAAAATGCAATGCAATCTGTGATATGCGCTCTTGTGTAACGAGCAGGGACACATTTTAAAGAACGGATTTGGGCTGGCGACATGGCGAAAAGCAAGAATTATGCATCTTTAGCCTTATTGCTTGATACTTTCTCATCTGGTTACAACATCTAGTCCGGATCATTCATATTCATAAACATTCATTCTTAAAGGCCAAAAACAAGCTTTAAACTGTGCATGACTGTGAGCGACACTAAAACGACTTTTTGAACACTTTATCGGAGAATGGACCACCTGTTTTTTTTTGCAACTCAGGAGTGAAAAGATCAACATTATCACTACACGGTATCTTCATGCCACTAGGAGATGAGCTTACAAAGTGTCTTCCCGCACTCCATATGCTGCGTGGGTATGACGCAACTACTATGATAGTCACTAACTTGCAGCCCTGAACGCTGTCCACAAACTAAAAAAATCTTCTCTGATCAAGAATTTTGACAGTCCACAGCACACGAAAGCACAATACAGATGGCTGATACACTCTTGACCAAGTGCTTCAAACTATCCACAGACCTGAAGACATTTCCGTCGACCTGCGTTTTGCTGCATTTATAAGGAATAGACCTCAAGGTGAACTTTGAGAGATTGTACCTCAATAAATGTTAGGAAACATATCCTGCGCGGCTACTACCAACAGTAACTGTGAGTACAAGCCCCATTTAGAGACCCATTCGTAATTATGAATTCCCTAGTCATAACATGGATTTTTTTTAAATGGACTT